>KZ506651.1:11604-23504 GCA_002844005.1 Limosa lapponica baueri
TTTTTTTTTTCAAAACTTGTGATAAAGAAGAAATTTGTGATACAAAAGTGCTAGTATTTTGTAAATGGAAGAAGTGCCAAAGTTTTCTTGTTTGTTTAAGGTGGTTAGTTAATTTACAGAGATGACAAACCAGACGTCAGAATTATTCAAGCAGATAGTACGTTTTCAGCAACTATACTTTGTCCTAGAGAGGTGTCATGGAAATTTCCAAACATACCAGCTAGGTTAGGCTTGTGGACCACATGATCTAGTTGGGAAATCAAACGTATGTGAGGGAATGCTTTGGTTCAAGGCAGAAGTTGGAAGTGTTGCTCATTTAGCAAATCAAGAGGTGAGTAAAAATATGTAATTTTGCTATTCTGAGAGATTTCACCTTATATTTAGGATTGTTAAAAGTAATTTATTCATTTATATTTGTTTTTTAAACAGAGAAGGAACAATGTCAGCACTTTGATGGGGGTGGTGGTTGGTCCATGGATGTCTGTGGTGCCTCTTCCTCCTTTGCTCCTGCTCTCAGCTGTTCCCACACGAAAGCTAACATGACTTTCGTTGGAGGTTTTCTCTTTCCAAAAATTACATGTCTTGGTTCTGAGAGGCAAGAGCCCATGGCGGGAACACAATGCTAGACCCAGCGGCAGCAGCCTGCTCCGGCACCTGGCTCTACTCATCCCTTGCCTGCTGCGTTGGCTGGACAGGCCGGCCTGAGGCAGGCAGCAGCGTTAGCTGGAATAGCTATTTTTGTCATTGCTGCACAGATTTTCAGGTGTTTCCTGCTCACTGCATGGGGGGTTCTGTTGATGCTCCCCAGTGGGCCATGTTGATATGAAGGTGCTCAATGGTAAGGTGGCATGGGGCTGGGTTCATCTGACTCCAGCTTGTTGGTGAAACCTCTTTTCCCTGACCATGTAGATGGTACCCCAGACATGGCATAAAAATTGTGACAGATGTGGTAGAAACACCTAAACACAGCTAAGCCGGATGATTCAGCTCAGTGCCATGCATTATCTGCCAAATGCCAACTATGTGGGGGTGGCAGAAGTTGGCAGCAGGGCGACCATGTCTTCTCTGGGCTGAGGCCACGTCTCTTCTCTTCCCACTTGTGCAAAAGAAAACACAGCAGCCCTCATGGAAGTGCTGCTGTCTCAGCTGAGTCCCTGTGTGCTCACCCAGAGCAGTCTGTGCCTCCTTCCTCCCTGGTGCAGGCATGTAGGCTGGACCACCACCTTTTAATTCTGAACAAGAAAGTAGCCCTCTTCATTCACTGTGATGGTTCAAATATACTGGTAACGTAATCTCTCTTATTTCTGAAGGCTGCAATTAAATACTGGAAGAAGGTTTTATGCTAACGTTTGTCTAGGGAGGTTTTCACTGCATCAGTGATGTGAAATTGCTCTTGTTGACAGTGGGTAATGTCTGTCTGTCTCCTAAGTTTTAGCAGAAGATTGTAAGTGTGCCAAGGACCCTTGTCTGTGTAAGTGGATTTTTAAAAATGCGTTTACAGAAACAGAAATACCTTTTTCAACTCTGCAATATTTCCCCTTTACATTCAGAGTAAACAACATTTTTGGCTAGTTTTAAACTGTGATTAAATATAGATGTTTTCAACTAAAAGGTTCAGAACATAAGCATTTGAGCAGATCTGTCATGGCACTCAACATCACTTTCACTTTGGTGCTTGCTGTCAAGTGAATTTAAAGATTAACAAATAAATAACAGGATGTTGGGGTTGGGCTCCACTGAAAATTTCCAAATCTCTTTTCCTTTCTTTGTTTTTTAGAACAGGATTCATTTTCAAGCCTGCCAGGGACTTGCTTATTCATTGGCTGACACAGGCTCCTTTTGCCTTTTCCATCATCACCACTTAGAAATATTCTGCAGGCCAAATTGTGCCCTCAGTGATCTCTACCAAATTCGATTATGTCCAAATTGTGCTCCTGTCTTAATACAATTTCAGTGTGCGGCGAGACTGCCAGAAAATTTTCTCTTGCAGGACACCCATCGTCCTTTTTCTCTCAAACATAACAGAGGTGGATATTTTTTTAACCAGAGAAACAGAGGAATTGTGTAATTAATTTTCGTAAAACTTCATTTCATGGCCATCTAAAAAGAGTTGCTATTGCCCGAGTGCATTTCTAGTCAAAGTAATTCTAAAAATAATCTTGCTTCCCTGCATATTGCTAATTGTAGGTAATGGAAAATGAAAATGGCATTGAAGAATCTGCAGAGGCACGTGCATAAACTGTAGGAGACTGAATTATTGCAAGTCTAAAATAAATAAGGTGAGGAAAAGTAAGGAAGAGTTCGGCAGTGGCTGATGGGTCTGGTTCCCCTCCTTTCACCTCCTGTCTTGTGCTGGCTCTGCCATTTGTCTGCCCATGCAGTGTATCTGGTTCAGCGTACTAAAGCGGCAGAAAACTAGCCCAGAAAAATAATTTTAAAAAAGAAATAATTTTCTTCTAGTTTAATGAACTACACTGATTCATAAAGAGGTCAGAGAAGCACCAAGTGCTCATTTGGTGGAAATGAGAGGCCAGTGTACCTTGACTGAAAACTGGAGGAGGAGGAGACCGGACTTGTCTCTTTTGTAAGCCGCTCAGTTGGCACAGTCATCTTGCCTAGCCACAGCCTTAGGATTGGTGCAGTCGTCTTGTCCTAACACAGCCTCAGATGCTAGAAGGGACAACAGTTGCCAGAAATAGGAGCAAAAAAAGTTGCAGCTTAAAAATTTGTTGAGAAGTCCTTCACAAGTGTAGGTGTGAGATTTATGTATTTCTTTAAAAAAAAAAAAAAATACAAAACGCCACTGATGTAGTGGTGAAATTCACTGCATAGACTGTCCATGGAACAAATTTTTTTCTTAATCCCAACAGGGAACAACAACTTTGTTTTCCTTTCCTTTTCCATTCTGCATAGCTGCTGCCTTGGGTTTATTGTGTGTATCAGCAGTCCAGAGCACCCTTGAGTGCAGACAAGTAAACTGCTTCAGTCTAGCTGGCAGCCATAAAATTGCCAGCCAGCCTAAATTTGTACCTTGGCATCTTTTGGGTTGGCATGTACAGCCAAAAAGGTTGTTCTAGGATTGCCAGCTTTATCAAAAATTCTACCTTTTCTTGTATTCTAGTTTGCTTATTTTAGAAATAAGACTAAGACATAACTTAGCAAACTGCTTTTTTGGACTGTAATATTAAGTGAGAATGCAAAGTTGCACATCTAACTCACCTATTTCCTTGGTTGACAGATAAAGAAGTTTAAATTTGGGGTTGGTTTGGGTTTTTTTTATGACTAGATTTTTATTGGGATGTTAAAAACCAGAGAGATCTGCCTAGAGCATTGTCCTTCAAACTGACGGGTTGGAGTAGATGAAGTTCATGCTGGTGATCTGCTGAGGTGAGAACTGGTGGTTGGTGCTGGTCACTTTCTCCAGCTGTTGAGTTGTGTTAAGAGGAGGTAAAGAGATAACTTGTAGTCTACATAGAAATCAAACCAAAATTAAACAGCTGTTAAAGGTGGTGTAAATGATGGAGTTCCACGGCATGATTTGCCTGGTGGATTGTGCTATTGAAAGGGATGGAAAAGTTGCATGAAGTGTGGACACGAAGTGGAGATGAAGGCAGCAATCCAGCAGTATGGGCAGAAAAAGTGAGCAAAATGCTTCTCTGTTTAAGAGCAATAGTTCTCAAGGGCATGAAAGGGGGGAGAAAAATACCTCTTTCTGTCTGTCTGATGCCCAATGCTTATAATTATTTCAGTGTTTATTAAAATGCCCTGGTGGAGACCAAAGTTCTGCAGGTTGGAATACGTAGCTGCTGTTGTAAAGAGTGTTTAAATTTCAGTATTCTTGTTGCCTCCCTCATTGCCCGTGATTGGCAGAAAGAAACTGTGCGTTAAATGAAATTTGAAGGACAAGACAATAAGGGATATAGCCAGAAAAGCAGGAAGGAAAGAAAAAGTCAGTCATGGAAATGGTATATTCTGTTTTATTAAGAAAACAGAAATGCAACAGGAAATAAAATCAGTGTCACAAGCAAAACCAGAGAGAAGTTTGGTCATACACACAGACTGTGTAATAGTTTACTGTAGTTAGTCCTAGGGAACTGTCTTTTCTGAAACTGTGTCTGTGCTTAGCTTTGAATAAGGCTTTCACTAATTATTTTTACATTATAGCTTTGAGCTATTAGTGCAAGACTACATCTTGTGGAGCACTTTCAGAGTATTAGAGTGAACACATTTTCAGTCTTCAAGGGCCTGTCTTGTGTCTTACAACCTCCACAGCAGTTTTTCCATGAAGCGGGGGGCGTTTTAGAAATGGCTTGCTGTTTGAAAGAGTGGAAAGAGTTTGAGAACTATTTGGTCCAGCAGAGCATTCTTAAGGCCGTTAGGCTGTGTTTAATCAGAGTAGACATCATGTGTGCTGTAAACCTTATTGTGTCAACCCTGGCAGTAAAGTGGTTTAAAAGAAAGAGTAGGGATTAGTGACAGATGGCTGTAACTGCTGATGGGCACAGTAGCCACTTCTGCAGGTTGCCTGACACAGCTGCCAATGCACCTTACTCTTCACGTCAAATACCCTCCATTGCCTGTGTTCCCAGGCTTTGACTTGTTAAGTGTATGGATTGCCAATCAAAATGGGTTTGGGGATCCTTGTAGTGACGTGGAGTAAACCGAAAATGTCAGTAGATTGGTATCGTGTTATTTTTAGGTGTCATCAACCCACGTTTGAACATAGAATTTCTGCTGTGAACAGCAAGAAAATCAGTTGCCTTTTTGAGTAACAGAACTCTTCAGGAATTAGTCACATTCATTTCACGGCTCATAACAGCCTGGGAGATTGGTCTGCTCTCTGAGTTCGTGCCTCCATGTTTCGGTGGGATCTTTTTGGTTTAAAATCTCCAAGAAACGGTTCTGAAATAACTGCTGTCTTTCGATAACTGATGATGATGAGAGGTTTATCACATAGCAGATACTTCCCAGCACTTGTGGGTGAATGCTTTCCGGAAAATAAATATAGCTTACCACGTATACTGTTAAGTCATAGCAGATTGCTGTACATCGTTAAAAATGTGCATACATTTTAAAATCTTTTTTTGTGTGTCTGACTAGCACAGATTTATTCCATGCAGTTAACATGATGTTGTATCCAGAATTAGATGAATACGCGTCTTCAATAACCTGCCATTGATGTCATTTATTTACCAATTTAAATGAATTTAATACTGTTTAGGGGGTGTCCAGTCAAAGGTGTAGATGTAGAAGCCTTGTGCTTAGGGTGGCAGAGGATGACAGTGACGAGATTGACTTGCAAGTGTTGTTTCTGGTACATCTGAAGGAGTTTCCGGCTCTGCAAGCTAAAGGCTGCTCATTTTCCACCTTTATCCATCCCGTTTTCTCCCCTCACAAGACTGTTAGTGAGCGTTGCAATTGCAGTCAGGACTGTGTGATGTTTCAGATCTGTCCACTAAGAGGCTAACTCATTCCAGATAAGCCTTGAACAGACAACATTCATTTTTTACTTTGCTCAGAATTTCCTGTGCTTTGTTCTGCATCTGTTTGTGAAAGACTGTGTTATCTTTGAAAGCCTTCATCTTGTTTTCTTTATTCAAGCTATATGCTAAAATGGAAAAAGGGAAGAGCTGGAAGGAGCCCAGCTGGAGCAATCTGCCAAGGATCCCGCAGAGGGACAGAGCTGGCAAACTCTTGAAACCTCTTCAGCTGACCTCTGGTGCAATTTGGGAACCAGGAGATAAGCCACTTTTCCTGCAAAAATTTGGCATCAGCCAGCTGTTCTGAGTAATGCCCAAAGACCAGCATTTAATTGCATTTTTCTCCTCCTTCACTCATCCCTCACTTAGCTTAAGTAGCGGTCAACCTTAAAAATATTTCCGTTCACCCTCTTCCCATTCTTTGTGTGTGTGTAAACAGACGAGTCAGAAGTAAATTGCACCTTGACACCCTCTGTTTCAGCCAGGTTGCCTCAAAAGCAGGTTGTTCCTAAAACGCCTCCTTCAGACAGTGGTCTCCTCTGATGCTGTGAAAGGTGAAAGCATTTCACGGCCAACTGCTTTTAAAGATGCTCTGTTTATGGTGACTACAAGACACCCCAGTGTTTTTGCCACAGCAGGTATGTGGAGAGATTGAAAGAAGCTTAAAAGTGATGAAAATGGCACTGAGGGAGTACAGTTTTTCCCTTTCTTCTCAACGTGGGAATTTTCTTTCCACCTCAGGGTGGAAATGCTGTCACATTGTTAGCAAGAGGGTGCTGGAGCAATGGAGAAGTGTATTCTCTCATACAGGACATTAAGAAAAGGCCGTCTGGGTTGTACTGAAGCATACAGATAGAGGTGTATTGGATGGAGAGGGTTGAAGAGGTATTTTCTGTTTTTTCCTGACCCCTGCTCCCTTGCTGTGGTGTTGGGATCTCATTTCAGAGCCTGAAGTGCTCTCTTGCTCACTAACCCCATAAGCCAGAAGGAAGCAAGTGATATGGTTGCGCAGAACCTCAGAACTGAGGCATCATGGGAATGGGCTGGGGTTGAGGAGAGGCGTATTCCTGTTACACAGTCTGCATGTAGGGCTTGATTTCCCTTCCCTCCTGTTGGTTCCTGTGGTGTGTCTGTCCAGGAACATGTTTGCTTTTCCTAGGAAAAGAGTCCAGACTCTTCTCTTTAATGTGACAATCTACTTGACAGGACAGTAAGCAAATAACTTTATTGTTTTGCCAAGATAATGAAATCTGGTACTTTCTACAGTAGTTGTTCTACCTCTTTACATCTCAGGAGGTCAGCAGCGATTACCTCCAGGTGGAAGCCACGAATAAGATATGGAAGTTACCAGAATGTGGCTTGAATTCCAAATCTTCTTGAAACATAGTTGTTGCTACTCTTCTCCCTCCTCCCCAAAATCAATTTAAGATGGCCTTTTGTAAGGCAACGAGGTCTGTGGTTAGGGACTACTTGTCAAGTTTTATTTAGATGGAAACCTGTCCCAGAAGCTTTACCTCATCTCATTGTCCTGCAGGGATGAACTTCAAATGCCAGTTTCCATTTGCCCCAAAATGACCTTTTCTAATTGAAATGGACAAGGCTGTCTTAGCTAAGTAGATAAACACAGCCCATTTGCAATTGTAGATTTAAATGCTCTCTTTCCTCAATTACCTTCTCACAGTATGGCTGTGTCCTTGAATATTTAAAGTCTCATTAACAAGAGACCAGAATTGAAGAGTAAAAGCTCTTTGTGAAAGAGAGGTTTTTGAGCCACAAGCTGATGTTGATCTCTCCTAGACTGGAGGAAGACTGTTTGGTGCAAAGTCCCCCTTATGCCAGCATGGCAGGCACTCTAATAAAACTGGCATGCAAAGTCTTGAAGGTTGATTAACATCCAGAGCATAACACAGGGTTATATACAAATACACTGCTCATAAAGTAGAATAAGTGTGTCATCAATAAAGGATTGCTTAGTGCAGAAAACCACTTTTCTTTCTGTTATGGTTCTAGACGTCTGGCACCAACAACCTGGAAAGAAGATCCTTTTTTTTTTTTTTTTTTTTTTTTTTTTTTTTTTTTAGAATAGTTGACTGGTTGGGAAAAGGAGTTTAAGATACTGTCTTGAATATTGAGGTTTATGGGGAAGATGGTTTTGCAGTCCTTCAATTTCCCTGGTGTAGTCGGATGTCAATATGGTGCTGGATTACCATCTGGCTGGATCAAAATTATAACTGCTAAGTAAATCTCTATTTAAAGCTGCTCAAATCATCTTGGACTCAGTGAGGATAGTCTCATGAAAACTAAATTTGCAGGACTACTTAGAAAGGAACAGACTCCACTGAGAAAGACACACTACTCTTCAGTTTGTGCTTTCCTACCTCTAGGACAAATTCTGGCAGTACAGATGAAGGTCTTGGAAACTGCACTGTGGTTTTAGGAAAATAGCTTTCAGCTTTTGTCCAGTGACTGCTTTCCCTCCAGACTTAGGTTGACTAGGGTCTTCTTCAGGCAACAGGAACCAGAGAGTAGACTGAAGGAGATGGTGTTTTCCATATCGGCTTTGTTTCCCTTTACTTGGGGTGAAAGCAATGGAAAAGTACTATTTTGGAGTCCTCTTCATGAGAAGACGTCAGTTCACTAAAGCACTAAGCATAGTAGGAAGGACCTCAATAAGCTTTTGATTTGTTTTTGTTTTCTCTAAAAGTGAATGCTATTCTGCAGCTTGAAGGACAAAGTTAAGGAAAGGCAAGTACTCCTCAGCCCCAAGGTTTGGAATCAGGTGGTAGTGCAAGTTCAGCAGAAGGATTTGTGGAATTCTTCCACTATGGAGAGCGGGGAGGTGCCCTCTATTGGGGGCACGTTTTGCCGATGTGGCCTGTTGGGAGCAGAAGAGTATTTTGGAAAGCAACACCTACTTTCATAGGGAATGTCCTGCTCTAAGTCAGGTGGGGACATGCTAATCTGCTAACATGTAAGAAACTTCTACTGATTATATAAAAAACATGTCCCTTTTCCCCCCAGAAGCTTATAGCTTGTCTAAACCTAAGTATCCTTTTGGGGAAGAAACTGGGTATTGCCCTTCTGATTGAAACCTTAGCGCAGAGCTGGTGCCTTGGTCAGTGACAGGATTTCATTGCAGGAGCTCACACATCCATCGGAGAACTTAAAGAAATATGCTGGCTTAGTATTTAGTTGGAAACTACAGCGAAAAACAAAGGGAAAGCTGCTGGAACCTTGCGAATCGCAGAGCTTCCCACGATGCACGTTTTTCCCCTCAAAATTCACTCAAGTGCGATCTACGTTTCAAGACTATGCAAGCTACAGTTTTACTTTACGTACTAACCGGTGATGTGCAGCAGATGTTGCTGAACACATTTTGTGCCATCTCTAGAAACAGAGCATCTTAAACCTGCGTATGTCCCTGAAACACCGATGCGTGGCTTCCTTCCAAATTGCAGAGAAACTGCTCCCAGTCCAAATCTAGCTGCGTCTGCTGCCGGTGCCTGTCATGAGGGATATTCCTATTTATACTGCTTGCTCCCTGTGAAATGTAGGTCAGGTTTTTTAGCGTATGATTGCTCATAGGACAAATAATTCTCAGACACTTCCATGTTAATACTGGAGAATTAGAAGTACTCCCTCTCTTTCTGTTTGCCTACGCTCTTCATCGTCTGTCATCGTCCTTTTTCCTCCCTTTTAATCGGAAGGAGGACAATGTGTTTTCCTGTTTCTCTGAGTACTTTTCCTCTCCAGCTACTTTTGTGTTTCATTCCGCCTTTGTCCTCTTATTTTCTGTGCTCCCTTTGAAGCGGGAGGGTCTGTTCCTGCGCTGTGCCATGCTGTGAGGACAACTCCAGGCTGCTTGCTGCAGGCTCAGTGTTACAGCTGTGGAGATCATAGATTTCTGGGTTTTTGTCTTTTTTTTTTTTTTTTCCTGCCTTCCTCCCATGAACTCCTGGGCCATCCAGTCTAATGTGAGAGCAGATTGGCCTTAGTATTTGGAGAAAAGATCTATAATAAGCACTGGGGACATACTGGTAAAAAGCATCAGCATGATATATCAGCTCAGTTGGAGTACTGACTGTACGTTAATTCTCTAACTTATAATTAGCTATATTAAATTCCAATTTTCTGAAAGGAACCATTATCAAATAACACTCTGTTTGAAATCTCAAAGAAACATAAGGAATGAAAGCTTAGTCCTCTTATGCTTTCATCTTTCAGAAGCAATCCCTATCTCAGCATCTTGACCTACATTTTCTTTTTACCCTCTCCAAGAAACATTGTGTGGATTTAATGTCTCAGAAGGGAGGTAAGGATTTTATGCATGTGTGTGTGTTGACATATAAAGTTTGGGGAAAACAATGAGGCCTTCATGTCCCCAATGACTCTTTTTTTTTAACTTGAAAGTGTTTTCTATAATACTCTGAGGCAGATTTTAAGTTCAGAAAGAAATTAAATGTAAAAAGTCCGCCCCGTTCCTTTACAAGTGGACTACTTTTATCTATGTAGCTTCTGCCAAAGCCTTTCCTGATTTTACATACTAGTAGAGAAAAAAAATGGACTCTCCTGCCTTCTCATATCCAGCACACCTCTTGGGATCCAGTCATACAATTTCTTTTTACCATTAAACATGACGGGGTAGGGGGGTGGGAGGGTGTATTTTTTGGAATGGGGGGAAACAGGTGTTTAAAATTAAGGGTTTGTTCACAGTGATTCTCATTCTTACTGTGAGGCTGTTTGGTGTTACTAATAAGCAGTTTTACATGGGAGTTGGAGCTTCACCTGGGTGTCCCAGGGGTGCAAAGAAGCAAAGGCTGTCAGTGCATCAAGCAACTGGTGCAGGTTATGGGCTTATGGAGATGCCAGTTTTGACGCTGTCAACGATGATTCCCGCTCTGTGTACTGCCCCTCTTCCAAAACATGTGGCATACCTGCAGTGCTGCTTTCCAGCTAGATTGGTCCATCCTCCCCTGTTGGGAGAGTGGCTCCAGGTGTGGTTGACCCCATCCTTTCTACCTCACCCCACCATGTGGGGCCATGGTTATAAAGCAGGACACCTTCTCCTGCTGCAGGATAAATGTTGCTATAGCCTCATCCTGCGTGGGGACAGTCAGAATTCTTCTTTGGGTTTTTTGGGGGGATTTTTTGGGGTAGGTTGGTTTTTGTGGTTTTTTGTTTGTTTGTTTTGTCTAGCACTTTGAACACATGAAGTGCTAAGTGTATGCTAAACATTAAGACTATTTAATAGTCTTTGTTGGTTGAGTTTGGCTTAGTAGAGATGCCTTGAAACACAGTGTAGGGAATTCTCCAACTCCAGGAAGACTTTTGTTTCCTGAACTGTTTCTGTTTAATATTTCTCTTAGTTTTTTATAGGGTATTGGGAATGTACAGAGGGATTCCAGTCGTCATTTTTGTCTCTTTCTTTTGTCTGTCCCTTCAGTGTTATCACATCATCTTGAAATAAAGTTAGGCAGGGTTTTTTTGAATATCAGTAATGTACTTTTGGCCCCAAATCAGGTCTTTTTTCTGATTGTAGTAATACAGTGGTGAACTTCAGCATACACACGGCCTCTTGGGTATATTTTGAAAGCTTGCTTACTGTTTTCATCCTGCATTTCTATGCTGTTCCATTGCACACACCTCCCACCCCTTGCCCCTTTTTCTCTGATGCTGTACTTAAAATAAGAAACATGCTAAGGGGTATCAGTCTTCGGTTACACAAATGGTTGAAAGGAAAATTCTGTGCAATGAATTCTTGCTTTAGGGAAGGAAAAATCAGTATTCTTTAAAAATTACAAGATAGTGCTTTATCTATTTTGCTTCCTTAGAAAGATAAAATCCTTAAATACACATTACTCTATAGTCTTGATTGTATAAGTGTGTGATGACGGTTGTTCCAAGGTTTCTATTAAGTCAGGAAGCAGCTAATGTTGTTTCACTTCCCCTTCTGATGCCCCGAAACATGAGCAAAAAAAGCTGTTTAATAGCAGCAGAATATTTCATGCCGGTGGAATTTCTTTAACTCCTCCGGGGGGTGGTGTGGCAGGAAGTCTCCTTAACATTTCAGAAGCCCTTTCTCCAGCATCAGGTTTTCAAGTGCCTGGCCCCCTACCCCAGCTCTCATCTCTTCCCCCTGTGGTTCGCCTGTAGAGCTCACAAAAGGGAGGTGAAAGTAAGGTTAAGCTGCTGGTCTCAAGAGCTAGAAATAGAGATGGAAATTTCTTGGCATATGAGGAGCGTTTGCTTAAAGGCTGTTACAGCACCGACGTTTCACATGCTGATACTTTGGAGAACTGCATTAATGTTAGCGAGAATCAGTTGTCTCCCCAATTAAAATGAGAACAGTCTCTGTGTACTCTCTGGCCGGTGGCTGAAGTTTACATTATTTGATGCCTTTAAGCTTGTGTCACTCTTGCT
>KZ506652.1:10101-31451 GCA_002844005.1 Limosa lapponica baueri
GTACCTGTGAAGCTTCCCCTTGGATAGACTGTAATGTCACTACGTGGCCTTGACAATTTCAGCCACTGGAGGGCATTTAAACTACGGTTTTGTCAGAATTGCTTGCTTGCCAAGTTTGTATGCATTCAGGTTCACAGGTGGCTTTATGGCAAACCTAGTTCTAGAAGGTATGTAGTTCAGTATGTAGTAAGCGTCATATTTTCTGTTACTTTTGAGATGCATCCTATAGAAAATGTCTCTTGTCTTTTTAAAGGGGTCTCTGAATACATACAGGTTCTGTGACAACGTATGGACATTTGTACTGAATGATGTTGAATTTAGGGAGGTCACCGAACTTGTGAAAGTGGATAAAGTGAAAATTGTAGCATGTGATGGAAAAAGTAAGTATGGAATATGATATAAATTAACTGAGACACAAGACTTGATAATTTTTTAAAAACTTTGACCAAATGTCTGATGAAAGCTAGATTGATAGTATTATTCAGACAAAAAAGAGCTCTGCACTCCCTTGTACATGTGATGAGAAATGAAACAAAAGCAAGCTAAATGCTTCCCTAACTCATGAGCACTAAACCAGGAAGGTGTTAGAGAGTGATGTACCCATGTTGTTGGGAAGTACACACTACTAGAGTGACTAGAAAGTTGGAACTAATCTTAGTTGAATTTCTGTGTGGTGATTTTTCTAGTCATATCCTGTTTGTTAAAACAGCACCATGTTTTATGGAATTAAAGGAGTGCTTCATCAGTCTGAGCAAGCAATTGTCTGAGAAAACTGTCTAAGCAGTTGTTTGCTGGATTTGATAAGTAGGGGACCCAAGCACGTGAAAAGTTTCTGCTAGCATTTGCAAAGCATGAGATTTACATATTGGTCAACAGGCCCAGCTTATGGGAGTGTCTGCTCCCTGTCTGCTTGACTGGATTACTTTTGTCAGTGTTCCTTGACATTATTTACTGGAAAAAGTAATTTAGTGACTTCTGTGTCGAACTCGTTTATAACTTTTAAAACCATCAATGTGACAGAATATCGCTAAGGATGTGTGAAATATTGCCACTTGTTTCATTCCCAGGGAGTGATGCTAAAAGGAAGAACTGAGAATGGAAAAGGCTTTATTTAAATACACCCTAAACCTCTGAAACAGATTCTTCATGTCTTCCCAATCCTGGCATGATTACAGTAGTCACTTTTAGTTGTAGCTCTAAATAGTTGACAGAATTTATTGTTTGCGCAACTTCTGGTAGTAGCCAAGCATATAATCTTACTCTGTTTATTTTTTGTGTGCTTATTATAGCTAGTAGAGGAAACCTTACTTTCCAAGTAGTAATCATTTTCCCTCATGATAAAGTATGCAGATAAGATTTAAAGTCCTAGGTGACCTAAAGTTGCTATTAACATTAAAGCCTTCTTTTCCCCACAAGAAGGTGACTTGCTAAAGAAACATAGTAAACCGTGACTTGTCTTTGTCCATATCCAAGTTCTGTATTTTTTCCATAGCTCTAAGAACAGGGAAGCAGTAATGATAGTAATACCAGAAATTGACTGGTGTTAATTGGTGCTTCTGACAAAAGTTCAGAACAGAGAATTGCTCTCAGTTGTTTTATGAAGATCATGCTTGTTCTTGCATCTGTTTCAGAATGCATAATAAACTCTAGCCCCCACTCCACAGCGGCTTATGCTACTGCATGTGCAAAACCCTTTCTCTTTAGTAGATCACGTGATTTACCCAGATGTGCTCTACCGCAGTAAAGTCTTTGCGTATCACTATAAGTTAGAGCAAAGCTGCTTGTATTTTTAATGCCTTAACAGAAAATGATGTGTGTGCACAACCTTGCAGTTTTGTGCTCTTTTCAATGTTGCTAAAAGTGAAACAGTACGAGTAGTTCATGCATTGCATTGGTAGCAGTGGAGGGATCTGAATAGGTACAGAACATGTTCTGAAGTGCTTGGGGAATGCTTTTGAGATTGGGGAAGGTATTAGAGAATGGTAACAGTTCTCTTTAATTTATACTTATTGTGGCGGGGGTATGTATTATTCACACTTTCTTTTTTCTTTCCTAGACACTGGTTCCAATACTGCAGAATGAATAGAACTGTGGTTTCTCTGCGATTTTTTTCTGTTGACATGCAGCACTTTCTGGAGAAAAGCATGGAAAGGACTGTGTTCATACTTAATTCTTGTGATGCAGATGTGAATTAATCCATACTAGAAAGCGTCACAGAATGACAGTGGAAGAAATACCTGTAGCATTTCTTCAGTTCACCTTATAGGGCATAAATACAATGTTACTTTTTTTTTTTAACTACAACAGATACTGTTGCCTTTTTTGTTCAAAATAATTTCTGTAATAAACTTTTATTTAAAAACTTGTGAATGATCGATCACTGGAAAACTTTGTTTAAAACAATCATTAATATAATTGCATTCTCCCAATATTGTGGAAGTGTGTTTACAGTAATGTTGCAAATGCAAAGCTCTTTCAGCTACAGGGTTCTGAGTGTGGTGGCACTGATTAGTATTGCAAGAAGTGGCTGTTCCAGAATGAGGGAGGAGCACACGAACAAAAGCTTAGCAGCTCATGCTGGCCAGGACAATTGTCTGTTACTGCATCTTTCCATCTATAAATTTGTCCGTTTGGTACCCTTGCTGCTAATAATACACTAGCCCAAGTATGAAAGTTATTGCACAGCTAATCAAATTGAAATAGTGAAAATGGGTCTCATAAGATTGTACTACATTATCAACAAATGTTAGTGCTGCTCGTTTTAATGTTTTTCTAATTGTTTTTTTGTATTTTTGTGGAATACATTTAATTGGACACCTGGGCAACAGGATTTCAGTGAAAGAGTTGAACTATGAATTTTGAGATATCAAATGGATAACTTTGTTCCTTTTAGACTTAGATATTCCACTAAATAACTCCAATCAAGAACCCCGTAAAATAGTTTCTTTGCTGGAAGTATGAATATAGTATACTGACGGCTCATTTTTCTGACTTGGCAGCAGTGACTGTTGGAGTGTGGTCATAGGAATGCTAGCTGCCTACTCACAGACCACTAGAAACTGAAAACTTTATGGAAGAAAAGTCAGGGCATAACTGTTTTCAGATCGGTCTAAATCTTCAGTTTGTGCTGCATATGAGCATAATTTACATGTTGAAACCTTTCTCTATGGGTCAGTGGCCCAGTCTATTGATTAAAAGTAATAAAGCTTTAGTATCTCTTCTAATACCTTTCCAGACTGGTCTACCTTTGGTCATCAAAGGATATATGTTTGGGGTTTGGTTAAGTTTTGCTTCCCTCACTTCAAGTGAGAAAGGAGCTCACAAACTTGCTTGCTAGACTTCCAAATATGTTTACCATTAATTTTTTGGTCTTGTATCTATGCTAAATGTCCTTTCTGCAAACTACAGATTGGTAAGTAACCACGTTTGAAGCCAGAAGAACAGACTATTGCTCTCATTTGAACAGCACAATAAGTACTCTGTTGAGGTCATTATCTTAAAGGATGTATATGTGTATCAGTACTGTGGTTTTCTCTTTTTCTACATCAGACTCCATCTTCTAGATTTAAACATTTTTTGTTCTCTAATAATCACGTCATAAACTGAATTTCAGCCCTTAGAACTATAAAAGTTTGCTGCCCCTACCTCCAACTCTGCAGTCTTTTCCTGTCTCTGGGCAGAAATTTCTCAGTCTCTAGTTCTCTGTAGCCTTTGGACCCCCTCCTAATGCAAATAGTTATATATCTGATTTTGTTCCAATTAAGTGTGCATTAGCATATTTACTATAGTGTTTTTCCATTAAAAACAAATTCAATAGCGAAGCACAGTTGTACTGATGATGTGAGATTACTGTGTGGAATGGATTTCTGTTTACATTTCATCGATACTCCTCTATCAGACTTCTCTTGTGTTTCAACAGTTGTATACTACTACTTCAGCACTCCCAGGCTTAGTGCTACCTTAGCTGTTAATTGAAAGGAAAAGAAATATTTAACTGAAAAATAAAATACTGTAACAAATGTATATACTGAGAAAAATCACAAATGAAAAGAGAAATAATTTTGTTGACAAAGATGTCTGCTACTTAATAATCAGTGAATCTCAAATCGATGTGAGCAGGAACCAGAAAAGATTATGTTCATAAAAAGGACAACTTTACTGACTTGTTTAAAAAAAAAAAAGTAGTAATAGTCCCATTGCAGCTCTAGACTTGGTCCTTTGGAAGAAGGTGATGGGATACTCCCTGTGCTTATGCATAACAGTAATATATTGAATTGTCTACCCTACTTACCTGGTGGTTCCTATTCGGCATGAAAACTGAGATTTGAATATTGCCTTGCCTTGTAAGAAAGCATTTGAAAAGGAGATGGACATTCTGAAATGAATTTAAATGCTCTATACCCGAGTCTTACTGTACTGAAAAAAATGTGCAAACTTAAACAACACTGATGTTCTTCATTAGCTTGTTTTTCAGTCTGAGTTAAGTGAGTGGCAAAAAGAGAGAGGTGAAAAATACATTCAATGTTACGGATGCTTCTGAACTGTTCTAAGATTTTTCCTATTGCTAATAATAATGTCTTAAAAAAATGCACAACAGACTTTAAAGATTTTTGGAGCAACTGGAATGGTTTGGGACAGGAAGCAGTCTGTTCCTGGGCATGGTGACAATGAAGGGACTGTGCTTAGGCTGTGTGAAAGGCTAGAAAGCATGCACAAATGGGGAGTAAGGGGATGTTTTAGGTGAAACAGCAAAGAAATGAGAAGTACCAAGTGGGCAGTCATAACATGCTTCTGTAATCTACACGTTCCTCTCTCAAGCCAGAAGTCTGAGCCATCCAGAACAACAGGAAGAGAGGTTACCAAATAAAAAGAAAAACTGAAGGAAAGAAAGGCAAGCACATACTCTGGACCTTCTGTATTGCTGCTGCCTGCCTAATTTTTGGTGGTATTAAACTTTATTTCTCATCTGGTTAATGTTTTAATACCACTGTTTAAAATTTTCTGGTAACATAGGCTAGCTCAGTTTGGTTATGGCAAATGCATCAAGCTGCTGTTCTGCAAGCCACTTGTTTTTCATTCTCATGGCGGAATACTTGTTTTCTGTATACTCTACAAAATAAATATTTTGCTACAAGTTTGACTACTTATTGTTCCTAAAATTAGCTTATATATGCATCTTCCATCTCCTTCATGTCAGTGCAGTGTTAGGCAGTGCAGGTATCTGATATTTTTGTATCTGTGGGATGTTTCTAGGACACAGAATTCTAATCCGGATGCACACAGACTACTGAGTTTACCTAGGCACACAAAGAATACTTGAACTTTTGTCATCAGTGCTATTCTTGGCTCCTGTAGCCTGTTGTTCTTGAGAGCCAAAGGGCAATCTGCGTATATGCAACTGAGAAGCCTTGGCAGCCTTTGTTCCTTGCACGGTTATGTCACAGACGTCCAGGTACCACTTCTTTAGTGTTTCTTTGCTCAGTGAATATACTGTTGAAAACTGCAAAAGTTAGTGTTGGTTTTGTGTATGTGAAGAAACAACAGGAATAAGGGTTGCTTTATGGTTTCTAAAGCCTCTAAAGTAAACCTCACACAGGTCTGATGTTGCACCCTTATCTGACATTTTTCTGCATTGTGTTTGGAAATGCTGTGTTCCTACCTTACCTCTCTTACCTCTAGTTTCTCTCTCTTTTATATTTTTGTTGTTGTTGCTGTTTCTAAACTAGCTTTTTTTCTTAAACATCCCATTCAACGTAAGGTATTTACCCTGTTAATTTTGCTGTCTCTATAGACGACAGCTCTTGAAGCATACTGAAGTGTAAATAATTTTTGGGAATAACTTTTTTGATGTATAGAATTGCTCCAGTGATGCCTCAGGGAGTATCTGCCTATGGGATGAAGACTGCTGCTTGCTCACTGCAGGAAATGAGCTTGCCTACGCTTCTGGAGGAGTGAATTCCTGCAAACTTCACAGCTGTCCGCACAAGCTCTGACACTAGCTTGGTCACACACGTTCTTTTTTGGCTCTAACCATGTTTCTGGGATGGTGTTTGTCCAGGCCCCAGATCTGCTACTTCTGTGGAGGCTGTTTCAGTTCACTGAAGGAGAGGGGAAGCAAAGAGAAGGTAAGCGGATCTGGTGCCAAATTCTTCCTGCTTTTTTATTGCTTTACTCTCCATAACTTTCTCCCACTTGCTATTTTTTGTGTTTGAATTTCAGCTAATCCCTCCGTGTTCATATGATTAATGCACTTTGTGGTCTTGGAATATTTGTTGAACTTGCACCTAAAAGTGTTAACTGCACTAAGCTATTTTAATATCCAGTGGAAGACAAACCATCTGACTTGCTACAGCATCAGCGTACTTGCTGCTGTCTATTTGGTTCTTCCTTGCCTGTAGTGTTTATGGACTGATTCGTTGTTATTTTTTTTTTATTTACTTTAGAAACGTCACGGTTGCTTCCACTTATCAGTAGCAGCGAGAAAGTAAAAGACACCTTTGCACCTTGACCTTGAGCTGGAATGTCAATCCCTGACTTTAAATGTTAACAGAGAGTCACAAATTAGGAAAGTGCAGAGCAGGAAGAATTTATGATGAATTCCCAGAAGACAAGTTTAATCAGGGTCATTATGTAATTTTACACAGTGACTAGGTACAGTGACATAGATGAGAGTTACTCAAAACACAGATACTTGCTTTTATGGATCTCAGCAGCTCAAGAGGTAGTATTTCAATTACTAGTACTGAACTAGTACTTCAGGTACTAGTGACTTTTGCTTTTCTGTACTCTAAAAGTTCTTGCTAGGGGGAAGAAAAGTAGGAGCACATGGTAAAAAAGCATTTGAACTTGAATAAGACTGTACAGGGAGAAGTGGACTTTTCCTTCACTGTAACTTAAAGGGTGATCTTTGTTAGGAAAATACCTTTGCTCAAAGATAAGTTTACTGTATAAATTAGCCATTATGGCTTAGTAGGTAGAAATTCCCAGACATATTAATATGTTGGTTTTCACCTGGTGCTGAAAGAGCCTGCACTCTCCAAGGAAGTGGAAAATAGTTCACTGAGAGTCTAGTTAATGTTTCATGATTGCTGCTGCTGCAGTCAGAAGAAAAAGGACACCTTAACCCTGTTCAATGAATCAATTTTACTCATGACTGCAAACATTTTACTCGTATTTTGTTCCTATAGGTCAAATTTGCTTCTAGTTTGTTCAGAATTTATTACCTGGTTTCCTCTGAATTTATATCAATTGACCTATCTCTTTACTATAGAACGTTTCAGAGATGATCAGAGAGTATGAAAGAAATGCAAAGCAAGAAGGAAACTGAAGTTAAGAAGGGATGTTCATGGACCCACTGTGTAAATATGTCCTGTGGCAGTTTGAGTTTGCATTAGGTTGCTCTTGTGAAAATAAAGTGAATACCACTTGGGAATAAAATATAAATTAAAGCCAGGTGAGTTTAAAGAAAATAAATCTGTTATTAGAGTTCACAATTATAGTTTCACATTTCTCATGTGCATATTTTGAAAGGTAAATGGCAATTTGCAACATTTCCTCCTTAAACAAGTGGTGGTTTATTTAAAGTTTGGGTTGTTAGTTAACAATTCATTGTAGACGGAAGTGTCAGAAGTAGATTTTCATCCTCTCACTAGACAAAGTTAACACTAATATTTCTGATATGACTGTATTTCCAGTTTGGATAACCCAAGGTTTTACTGATGAAGTTCGTATGGGGTTTAACCTATTTCGTGGAGGTGATCCTATATTCTGATAGGTCATTGCTACTTTGTGCTAGAGCTTGTCCTACTCTATTTGAAGTTTATTCTATTTTAAGTTCTGCAACTAATCTTGGCAAGTTACATCCTTTCTTTGTGCCCTGTTGCCAGATGTAAATCCTATTTTTTTCTTTTTTTCTTTTGTATCACTGCCTTGACATGTGACTGCACTTATAATAATAACATTTCTAATGTCTTTGGAAGGGGAAATGCTGAGAACATTCCTTTGTAAGAATCTTTTTTGTCTTAGTTCACCTTTTGAATTTGGGAGTAGTCTTGTTCCTTCAGAAGAAATTAAGTCACTTATTAAAGGACAGGGTGAGTTGACAATAAATTTGCACAAGATACGCTTTTGTTTATGGAACCAAATCATCTGAGATAAAAGTGTGAGTAATAACACCAACATAAACTGAAAAATTTCTGTGAATCAAGAGAATTGGATCTGGAAGTTTAAAAGTTGCTTACATCTCCAAGATAATAATGCCAGAACATTTGTTTTCATAAAAATTGGGGATCTCTTTGAATGGGGAAGGCTGGGTAGGCTATGTTGTTAGGTAACTGCTGGCCCTCTTGGTGTGTCACCAAGCTGGTTTTTTGGTATGCTGGTTTCACTTGAGGTCTTTGTATTCTACGGGCAAACTCTTTGAAATGTGGATAAATCCTTAGATCCTGTCTCCAGGTCTAACCAGGAAGAGCACAGATCACAACAAGTAACCTAAAAAGAAAAATTATTTTGACTTTCCTAAAGACTTACCGTGGAACAGATTTGAAGTGGTGCATTTTTTCCGACCCCCAGATCTACATATTTGTCTCTGTCTCTCCATCTGTAACATTTTTTGTCAGGGCAGTGTCTGTCAATGATAGATGAAGCACTGTTACTTGAATAGCGTGTACAAGCAATACTTCATATTTCTGAGAGAGTTAAACATATTTACAGAGTGAAGGGGATAAAAATAATAGAGGTCCATCTTTCAAAATCTTTCACTATTTCAGGCTGAGGTTCCTTCCACCCCCAAACACCTTTTTGCTTTTTGTAGGTGCTCAGAAGACTCTTTGAGAAATAAATTATTTAGATCTTCTTAAAGACATCTGTTTCATGGATGGTTTGGTTTTGATGCGATCCCTTAGAATAGGAAAGTATGGGGTTTTTTCTCTCTGTGAATAGGCACCTTTTTTCTCCATTTTCCAAGGGAAAAAACACCACCTTGCCATAGTCAGAAACACTGACCTTACTCTGCCTGATTTAGTCCAGAAACGTGAACGTATCCGAGGCTCCCAGTGAATCACTGGCAGTAGTTAAATACACATTAGCCCAAAATAGTAATTTAAAGTAAATGAAAGAGCTCCAAAAAGCAAAATCAGGTCAGGCAGCAGTGGTTAGAAGCAGTCATCTATGTTGGGAGACTTGAGTTCTTAGCCTGAATCAGCAGAAGTTTATTTTGTTCTACATGAATATAGTAGACATAGAGATATTTGTAATACTTGCTATTTAATATTGAATTTGCTGCTGAAACCATTTTTACATTTTCTATGTTGCTATCAGGTTACCATAAAGCTTTAATCTGTGTTGTAGCAAATGTCCATTTACATAAATTGGAGAGTTTACCACTGGGACCAGCAATCCTAATGCTTTATTTGCTCTTTTTGAATAAGCAAATGCCCATCGATACCTTAGGTATTTGAGAGCTTTTCTTGCCAGTAGTTGGGGTTTTTCCCTATGTTTCCTGTGAAACCACCCTGGCATTTTACGAATCAGCATTTTACAACCAAGTTCATTTTAAAATGTCTAACAAAATTGCAGTGGCATACCTTTTCCAGTCAGTTATTTCATCTTCCTGTCCTATTTAAATCAATGTTTTAAAGATCTGTGTGATTGCAGTCATAACTTCATCTAAATGTAGCCTGGTGCTATGGAATTGTTTCAGATGTTCTTTGTATAAATGCTAATCCTCCACCTGAGACCTTGAATTTACAAAGGTAAGAATGTTTACTGAGAAAAGAATTACTTGAAGATTTTTTGGGTAGTACAAAGACAACTGAATTAATCTCTCAGCATTACATATAGTGAAAAGCTGTTGGATCCATGGGAAGTGGTTGGAAAAACACGTGGGCAAAATAGAGAAGTTCACAAATCTTTCTTTCAGCTTCTAGAAACTTAAAGACAATGACAGTGTGTTTGTTGGGTGATTGTTTTGTTCATCTAAAAGGCCAGATACACTACTGGATATGGCAATTATATTACCAAGAGGTCTCCTCACAAAAATCTCTTTTCTGGGGAGAGGGAAAGAGAGAGGAAGATGCTGTAAAAATGTAGGTTTGCACACCATGAGATGAGCATCCCTCTCCCTCTGTTGTCTCCCTCTGGAGAAATGGGGTGCAGAAGAGTTAATTGGTTTAATAGCTCTGGCTAGGAGCACAACCAGAGATACAGAATACCAAAGAGCCATCTATTTTAGTATATTTGATTTTATTGAAGGATTTTCTTTTTTAATGGCTAGTAACAGAAATTAAACTTTAGAGGGTTGCAAAGGCCAGATGTTAAGCTGAGCAGTGCAGCAGGTGCCAGGAGCAGGTGGCCTGCCAGGTACTTCGTAGAAAAGCAAATTAATTAGTTTCTGCTCGGCTTGTAGGTGGCCCGTGACCTGGCCCTGCCTCTCTACAACAAGAAGCTCTGTGGTCACTGTAAAAGGAGAATGGAAAAATACCCTACCGCCGTCTCTTCAAGAGGGTCCGTGAGGAAGCTGTCTCTGAGGAGCAGCCGGGGGCGGCGGCTTGGCGTCCAGCAGCGGGCGCTCCCTGCGAGGAGTCCCGCCACGGCGGGACACTGCGGAGTGACCGTTAGTCCCCTCGCGCGGGCGCACGCTACTCCTCCTCAGGGTGCCTCCTCCGCGCCTTTCCCGCCCGCCCCGCGGAAGGATCCCTCCGCCAGTCAGAGTCACGGGGCGCCTCAGGGCGCGCGTCCTCGACCCCTCCTGCCGCCTCTGAGGCGCCGCCGGGCGGGCTCGGCCATGGAAGGCAGCAGGTGCTGGCGAGGACCTCCGCGGCCTCCCCTCAGAGCCCCCGGCCGTAGAGGGCACTGTGGCGCAGGTGCTCCTCGAGGCACTGGATGGCGACATCGTCCACCGTGGGGTCGAACTTGTTGGCCAAGAGGTGGTGCTGCTGGAGCAGCCAGGGCAGGTCACCTGCCCCGTAGATGCAGACGGAGCGCTGGTGCTTGCCGGTGCAGGGCGGGTAAGGTGCGCCCTTGCTGATGTCACCCTCCAGGTAAGCCCACTTGACCAGGCGGGGCAGGGCGTTCATGTCCGAGAGCTGGAACTTGTCGTTCTGAGGCCTGGCGCCTGGCACGCCAGGCATACGGTTGAGGGTGGCCCAGATGTGCTCGTCGGGGCTGTAGGTGTCCTTGGCCCACTCAAGGAACCTCTGCGCTGTGGGGTTCTTGAAGATGTGCTGCACAAAGGCCCGCGTGACCGCAATGTATGCGTTGCCTGTGAACATGGGAGAGCTGTGGGGCGGTGGCCCTTTCTGCATGGCTGTCCGGGAGATGACCTCCCCCACTTCGTGGTGGTACTTCCAGCGCTCCTGTTTGAAGGCTGAGGGCTTCTCTGACTCCATGTTGTTCTGCCCCTGTAGCACCTTCAGGGCACGGACGATCTCAGCATTGGTCTTGATGGGGAAATCGGTGCCACAGGTGTTGAGGATGTAGCGCCATCGCACAGGACTCTGCAACAGGTCCTGCATGCAGTTGAGGTCAGCCTGCACCCGGGACCAGGAGGCATAGACCACACTTTCCAGGCGGCTGGCCACAAAGACATTGGGGAAGCAGGCTACAATGGCCCGCACGGCCTCCTGGAAGTCAGCTGGAGACTTGGTGTCAACGTGGACACAATAGATGTTCTGAGGGGCATAGATGGACCGCAGGAGCCGCTCGAACATCTCGATTTTGTTGTGGATGACCATGGAGTAGGCGATGGGGAACTCTGCCTCTTCCCGGCTCAGTGGGAACTCGATGAACCGCCGGGTCGCCCTGAAGTTGCCGCAGTCCTTCGTCATGTTCAGGTAGTCACCTGGTGTCAGGGGAACCCTTCGGTTCACCACCTCCAGGCTGCTCAGCTGCGCCTCCTGGATGGCTTTCTCATCCCCGCGGATGATCGCCGAGCAGTTGATCCTCCGGCTGGGGGAGAGCTCCAGCGCCCGGTAGAGCCGCTGGCGGCAGCGGGGAGGGTCGGGGGCGGTGGCATCGCGGCCGTCAGGGCAGGTCTGGCTGATGCTGCGGAGGGCCAGGGCAGCCACCAGCAGCAGGGCTCCCAGCAGCAGGGCGCCGCGCCGCCGCGCCGGCGGGAGGCTCCGCTCGCACAGCCACATCCCGCTCCCCCCCGGCACCGGGGCGCCGGCAGCGGGCACGGCCGTCGGCCTCGCGCCCCGCGCTGCCACGTGCCGCCCGCCCTCCGCGCCGCTCCCGGCTGTCGGGGGGCGAAGCGCTCCCTGATCCCCTGCCTTCCCCTCGACGGGTCCGGTCTCACCTCTTTGGAGGACGCTGGAGCCGGTGGTGCGCAGGGAGTGACCTGGCAGCCCGGGCACCTGCTTCCTGGGTAGTGGTGAAGCAGGGGCAGGGACATCTCAGCGTAACCGGCAGGTGAATAATAAGTCAATAAAAGGAAGTCTCCTCCCTCCCCGGGGCATGACTGCGTTTGGTTTTGTCAACGCTGGAGGTAGCTGTATATCTTTTATGTCTGTTTAAAAGAAGATATTTTATTTTACACCTGTCCAGTGTGTAACGCAAGGAAAATTCCTCAACCTCATGTAACATGCTTTTAAAAAAGACTTTATTAGATGACTCTGGGATCTAACCTGCTTTTCCAGTGTTCAGATCATTCCAGCTCACAGGTTAAGGGAGTGATAGCAATAGCTCGGTAGACTGGAAGCCCAGCTGCAGCAAGCTTTCTGCTGGCCTCAAGCATTTTGAGCTTAAGTGAAAGATTATTGCAAAAGGATAACTGGGCAAAGTGCAATCTCTGCTTTTACAGTGGAAGCAGAGGGCAGAGGCTGTGGTTTATAAATAATTTGCCACAAAGTGTCTGCTTAAAGGAAGGAGTGAGAGAGTATTGGTGGAGAGTGTCAGGACCCCCTGTATGCACCTACATGCACATCCTGGCTAAGTATCGCTTAGTAGAAGAGGAGTGACTAAAATATGCCTTGGGCTGTGATGAACAAAATAACGGCACCTAGGTTTTGCAGTCATCCTGAACCACTCTGTGGTTTGAACCAAACATGGGATTTGCTACTATGTTTATAAAAAAGGGCCAGTTTCAATGATGAGTCAACATTTCCAAATGGGTTTTCTAAGATACAAAGGTGTATTTCTTTTACTTTTTTTTCATTTCTTTCTTTCTCCAGATTTATCAAGGAATCAAACGCACAGAACCCGCAGCTGGACTGAGGACAGTTGGTGTAAGTGTAGTTCTGCACAGGTTCTAGAAAACAGCAGCAGTTACTTCCCCAATTTCAAAACTGAGATTTTCTGTTGAATTATTAGATTTACCCAATTCAGTAAGTAATTGTCTTAGATATCTGTGGTCCAGAAATTCTAATGGGCATTATGAAAGCCAATGATGTGATACGTATAGTATTTCCTATATGCACAGCTGTCAGTTCGCCTGTGCTAAGTACCAAAGGGAAAGTGTGTGGGAGAAACGTGGAGAAAAAAGGATTGGGGACCATAAACAAGATGCTAGATGGGCCAGCTGCTTCTCAGTGCAAGGAAGATATTTGTCCCATTTATATGTGCATTTTGCTCCTGAAATTTGTTTCTAAGCTGGAGGACTCGTTCACCTGGACAATTTTCAAAGCGTCCCGAGGGAAGGTACTTCCCAAGAAACTCTTGGAATAGGACAATAATAATAAGTGCTTCTTCTGCACTTCCAAGCAGCTCTTCCCCTGCAGGTCACCTCTGCTAGACTGTATCCTTGTAGTATTGTATGGAGGGATGGCAAGTTCTTGTATCTTGGGATTTTTTTTTTCTAAAGCACTGTCTTTATATTGATCCTCTACTCTGATTTCAGTACGCAGATATCCTCTTCCATACAGCCAGTGCTTGTGGACTAGGAAGACCAGAGCTTATTTTGTGTATTACATAGCATTGTAAACAATCATTTCTACTTTAGGGTTCTAGCTGCTCTGTATGTGTTGTGCCTTGTACTGGTGTGGTGGAGGAAATCCTCAAATTCTTAATCCCACAGCAAATGCTGAAAACATGATGACACCACATGAGAGCTCTTAAATGGGCTATAGTTATTTCCAGTTACATGCATTTTCGAGTAACTTATCAAAAATTATGCTGAAGTGATTCAGAAATGCAATGGTGGTTTTCCCAAAGGTGTTTCCCAGGAGTTTGAAAAGAAACTGTAACTCTTTAATCGCATTTTTACCATCTGTAATTCTTTGTTAAGAGTCAACAATTGCACAGTCTAACCTGGGACTTGAAAAATGTGTTTTCAGTGTTCTCAGCTATACTCTTAAAGCCAACAATGTATTTGGTTTCTGAGCTGTGCCAAAAGCTAAAAAAAAAACCCCAAACCAGCCCCAAAAGAGTGTGTGAAATGACAGCAAATTGCTGCTGTTTTTCATTTTATGTTGGCCGATGGCCAAAATCACATACATGGACAGATAGAGAGTAGGTTGTAGGAGTGATACACTGCTTGAAAATGCTGTCATACACATGGACGGATGTCAGACACGTGGAATATTATTTTTGGAAAAGTTATCTTTGTTGATAACTTTATCGACAGTAAATGTTTTTTCAAGGAAAGCCCAATACTGAGTAAGAAAACATGATAATTTGTCAACATTCTGTAAATTTAGTCACAAGTTCATCAATGTGAAACTCCTTTGGAAGAAGTTTGTCATTTAGCATTAACGTCTTGAACTTGTTCAGTGCAAGAAACTTGAAACTTTTGAAGGTTTCTGTGGTTAGCAGCGTGGCCATAGGAGCACACGTCCTCTGCTCTGTGGTTTGTAGCTCTTCACCTATAGGCTCTTATCTCAAGAAAAGCACAGCAAACCCAAGTAGTCTGAAGTGCTTATGCCTCTACTGACTGAAATATCTTCCTTGCCTACTTTCAGGGTGAATTTTTAAAACCATCTCCTTTGGAAAGTATGACATGTAGATCTCCAGCTAAACAATTAGCTGAAAAGCTGAAAAACCTCCGTAATAGGTATCAGTTCATCACACTGTATGTACTGACCAACCCTCTCTGAATAACTTCTTTGTTATTTGGCACGCCAGTTTTTTCTGTGTTTTGGTATTATTCTTTATGCGTTCTCTTAAGAGCAAGTAATCCACATGATAAACACAGGGAAGCTATTCCTTTATTCTCTGCTAAGCAGGTCTGCTACGTAACCACAGCAGACGAGCTGTAGTTTATGACTGCAAACTTTACAAATTTTTGTGAAGCTTGGTATCTAACTTGTCTGATATGAATAGTATGTATTACAGACAAGATATATACATCTAAAAAGCTTCATGAAAATGAATTTGTGTCTGTAGTGACAGTTTAGATAAATAGTTGCTATTTCAGGTATATAACAGAATACAGATACTAACATCCCACTATTCAGGAAGTTGATTTTTTCCTATTGCATACTCATGATGAAATAACTTAATCCTTAAAGACACAGGAAAATGGAATTAAATAAAGCATGATTAACAGCATGCTTTCTGCAAAGCTGCTTTTTTCCATGAGAGAGGAGTTAGCCTACACAAAATAATATTTTAAAGTAAAAGTAAAGTCCAAGATTTGAGAACTTGTTTTCATACTAAATAGGGATTAAAAACTTTAATATTGATATTCTTATGTGTAACTGTAAATTCCAAAATACTTCACTTTGAGCTTTGGGCTCAGATCATTGGCTTTGGCTTTGTTTAATGATGATCATGTCTCAGTGAATACAAAAGTGACTCTTTTTAAAAGTAGAGTGTAAAACAACTGTCCTGTGGTAAGGATGCTATAGTATAAGCACTGTCTACAGCGTAACCATAAAGAGATCAATATCCTGGAGATAGGACAGTAAATTGCAATGCAAGAGGAGGGTGATTCAATCCTGTTTAGATAATAATCTTTCAGAACACTATCCATGATAAGTTATGTAAGACTCTTGCGGTATGCTTTTTGCAGAAACATGCAACAGGCCACAACCCTCTAAAGCTGTGTATATTTGAAATGGCGAAGGAATGGCATAGAGAGGAGTTCAGATGCTTGGCAGTGATGGCTGTGGCTTAAAGATCACTGTGCTGTCATATTAACCTTTCTGTACCTGCTTCCATTTTAATAAGCCATATCAAGTCAGAAGTTTTAGCTTTCCGGTGAAGGCTTACAAGCAACAATCACAAGGTGACCTGTTACCTAATTGCCTAATTGCACAACTTTTAGGTTGTGGTTCAGATAAATGCATGGGAGAGTGGAGAAGAAACATGTATTCTACTTGTTTCTCCAAGGGCAAAAAAAATGCTATGTGATGTTTGCTGATGGTACCACACCTGGTAAAGCACCTGGTAGAAATGTAGATTGTGATGGCAAGGCTCATAGTCTCAGTGGGTTCACCTGTACACAGTTAGCTTGTAGAAGGAATGGGGTTTTCCCTGGGAGATGCAGCATTAATAAAGAGGGACAAAGAGAACTCACTTGGAGGAATCAGCCCTGAAGTGGTGGTTATGAATATGTGTAAGAAAAGGATTTTTATATATGTAGATATACTGTCAGCTTCTTTAGTGTGACTTTTTAAGAAATATATGAAAGTAGTCAGTTTTGTGAACCTAATCAAATAGATATCTGAGACCATGCTTGTACAAGCTACAAAGGAATCTTGCGTGTTATACTTCATTGCTTGCGTGAGCTTAGAATTTTGTTTTTAGCTTCTTGGTCACAAATGGTTTGATAGTGGTTTTGGGTTTGGTTTGTTTTTTTTTTTTTTAAGTTAGAGTCTGTGCGTTCTGTTACAGACCAGCCTGTAGGGATTTTGAAGGACTCCACCTCTAAGCTATAATACTACTTTTAAGCTATCATGTTACTTTTAAGCTATTAGGGCATTGTTGTCTTTATCATTCTGCTGCTTTTGTATTTTATGGTCTCTCAGTTTTCAGAAGAGAGCCTTACTTCCTGCTGATTCAATTGTAGGCATAGCATGCATTGTGATGTGGTTTCTCCAATGTTGGCTAACCGCTCTGTAGGTGTTACTAGATCACAGCTAACTTCTGTGTTCTCCAGGATGTTTGTGTCAACAGGAGGAATCTTATATTCACAGCACAATGACGCTTGTTCAACCGTTGTGTCTGATAGTTGTTTGTTTTTATGTGTCATCTAGATAGTGAAAAGTTAAAATAGAAGGAAGTACACGCATAAGGTGCAATTGTAATCAGAAAACAACGCACTTTCCTATGCAAACTGTTCTAATGTAGGTCCTCCCTACAGGCTACAGTCCTTCAGGATAAACCTGCTCCACCTGAGTCCTTCACAGGCAGTAGTTTCTGTCAGAAAACTTGCTCCTGTGTGGGCTTCTCTTCACTGGTTGCAGCTTCCTTCAGGTTGCACACCCCACTCTGCTCCACCCATCTTCTTTACTGGCCTTGGGGTCTGCAAGATTGTTTATCACACTTTCTCCATCCCACCAACTGCTGAGAAGCTGCTTTTTAATTTATTTTTTTTAAAAAACCCCAACTTTTCTGAAGCATGTTTTCACAGAGCACCTAGCAGCTTCACTGATTGGCTCAGCTTTTTATGTCTGGCATGGAGCATCTTCTGATCTCTTACACAGAGGCCGCCTCTGCCTCCTTACCATTGCCACCCAGTAGATGAACCTTTGTTCCTCTTACACTAATGGCAGGGAGGAAGTGTGCAAAGGTGAGTGATAAGGGTGTGACTTATTTAAGGCAAATTATTTTTTTTTCTTGGTTTTGTCTTTCCTTTATTCCCTCTCCAGCCCTCAGCTGGCTTACATACTTGCATAGAGAGGCTGATGGCTCTAATCTTCTTGGTGTCCACTAGTATATTTTACAGCTATAAGATGATTTGTGATATAGTTAACATGTCAAAGACATGTAGATTATTATCCAGGTTTACAGATAACACGTAACCTAAAACCATGGAGAATCAGCTTGCTGGTTCTTTCCGAAGTTACAAAAGCTAGTTATGTGATAAATACATACTGGCCTGAGACCTGTAAAATGATTTTGCAGGCACACACCTAAAAATACTTAGGGCTCACTCTGATCTTCCTGTAATTTTTGGTTATGTAATAAAGTATAATTAAACAAAATTAATGATGCTCTCACTGTCTGCTACTTAAGCAAAACTGGTTCTAAATATACTCTATACATATTTGCCGTTAAGTAACCTTGTGTTAAAATATAGTATTCTGCTGTGATGAGCTGCATTCCACTTTTTTCTTGTGTGTTTACATAGGGAATTTTCTTATTTATGTCAAGTAGAAATGGATATTTTTCAAAAGAACCGTTCTTTTTTTAATCAATACTTCCTTTGAACTATCCTGACAAGAAATAAGATTTCTTGGCTGTTCAGACCTTCTTTTTTTTTACTGACAGTCCTGATATAGTGATACTTACCTAGCTAGATACTACCTAGTGTTACTATCTACATAGAATCATATTTGGCTTAAAATTTTAAGATTTATAGTTTTAAAATTACTGACAAACATTTGGAAAACATTATGTTAACCTTCCCATTATATATCTTCAGAAACCAAAAGTTTGGTGTTCTCGTGTGGAGTATTTGGCACGTCTTGCTTTCCAGTGGGGAGTGAACAAGGAAGTCATGAGGTCTCAAAATAAATATAATGAACCTTTTGTAAATATGTATATATTATATATGTACACTTTATCTGTAAAACTTTAACATGATGAACATGGTCTTTTGCAGGTTTTGCTTTCTGAAATTGATAACTGTGTAATTACAGACTTTAGCTTTGGCTTTCTTTCCATTTAATTTCAACTGAATTATGTGCCTCAGTCCTGTGCTCTGTAACAGGTCAACCTGTATCTTTACAAGCTACTATCACTGCATCCTTTGGTCGTTTTGATGACTAATTAGCGATTAAGTCAATCTTTGAGGAAACTTGGATGTCAATTTTGGTTTTAGTATTCTCCTTCATTGTGGTTTGTGACAAATGGTTTGAAAGCGCTATATGCAATACCTCTGGGTCTGCCACTACATGGACGTGATTCAAAAAGAACATGAAAAGGCAGCATGGAGTAAGTAAAAAATCAAAACACAATCATTTTTGTAGCATGCATACCAGTTCCTGTTTTGTAACTGAGCATTGCTTGATGCTGAATCACTTTACAGCAGGGGGCTCATTGCTCTGCAGTTTCAGGACCTCTGCGGACATCTTACTGGAGTGGAAATGTTACTCCCGTCTTACTGGAGGGGAGAAGGATTTCTACTTTCATCTAAGGCAAAATAGCTGGACTGTATGCAGTAACAGTGACTATGGCTTTGAAGAAAGATTAAACAGATAGTCATAATTGACATTTAGTCAGCAGGTTGTTATTTATTACCTGATGTTTTACCAAAAAGCTGAACTCTGCTGATAAGGTATAATGAGTTTCCTAAATCACATTTTGTATAATGCAGCCAAATAGGGGGATAAGGCATTACTCACCTTATGCAGATTGCTGAAGACACAGGCAAATAAGTGGGATGATGCTAGTAAAGGTGTTTTAAAAAAAAAAAAAAAAAAAGCCTTTAAACCACTCTTAAAACTGGCACTGTTTCTGCCTGTGGTGCCCAACACTGGAAACTCGACTGTGTCCTGAGAGAAGAAAATAACCTGATTTTTCTTGAAGGATGTAACACAAAGAAAACACAGTGGTACTGGGGATAGTAAATACATTAGCTCATGCCTCATTGTTTCTAGGAAAGGATTGCTTCATGCAGCATGGGAAATATAAACAAAACAGCAAACAATACTCTTTTAGATAGATGATAGAGAGTTCGGGGTCATAGGAATAAAGAACCAAAAAGAATGGAATTAAATTTTGTACATTTCTCACAATGAAGAACCCATGATAACTAGCCTATTGAAGATACTATTTCTTAACAGATAAAGGATTTCCTGAAATAGAAGTGTTACTGAGAAGGCTTTTATCTGAACAAAAAAAAAGTCTTAAGAGCCTTTTAGCTTTGTTTCTTGCCTTGTTGGCAGCTGTCTAAATAGCATTCTGAACTTCAGGTTTTTCTCTTCTGTGGTAGAACTGTATTAATTTATCAATGTTCTGTACAGTTTGCTTTGGTCATAAATAAAGAGTCTGCCATCGTGATATCTATGCACAGAGTGAAGACTAACGTACAGATTGTGTCCAAAGCTTCTGTGTAGTGTGATACATTTCTTTCATTTCTATGTGGCTGCCCAGAAACACATCTGAGTATGTTTAGAGCGACAGTTAATCTGATTGCCTTTGAATGTCCCGCAGATGGATAAGATTACTTTGGGCAGGGAGTTTATCCAGTTGCTGAATAGGTGTGTCCTGGGCTTGGTAAATCCAGGAAATTTTCCTTCAATGCCTGTAGAATTCATGCAGAGCACTTCTTACCTTCACACTCATGAAATGCAATATAAGCAAAGCCACAAGAGGAATCAGCAGGGGAAAGGTGATTGTTGCTCTAGAACTGTTGGTGTGGGCTGTCCAATTCCTTCTGAGGTTCCTGCAGTGTGCTGTCCTTGTTTGGACTGCTGTTCTGTAGAGAAACCCAAGTATTTCATCGTAGTTTGGGTGCCCCTGCCGTCTCTGGCATACATGCTGCTACACAGCAACAATCAGATATGAAGTTCCTCTGGGGGGCAAGGGGGAGTGGTTGTGGGGGAGTGTTGTACTACTTCTTCCTTATTTTAGGTGGTCTATTTGCTTCCTATTTTTCACCCTTTAAAAATCTCTTGCACACTTGACATTTTTGCTTCCTCTCACGCAAAGCTAGAAGAAATATTAGCTGCACTTATTTCATGTCAGAGAAAATCCTTAAGGTTTTACTGATTATTATTTCATTCTTTCCATGTTCGTAGCATGTGTCCGTAGTATTTCTCTGTCCATGGACACTGTTCCATGCTCCTGTGAACTAACTCCAGGCAAAAAGATAGCAATAAATTTTCTGTACATTAGGTAAGCAACTGAGTTCTAGAACCTAAGAACTCTTTTTCATTGAAGACAGGTGGAGAGGGGAGAGGAAGAACAGAGAAGTTGGTTTGCATTTTAGTTCAAATAGGTATAATTTCAGTAGTTTATACCTGAACCTCTTAGTTCTAGCTTGCTCAGTCATTAGTTATCTAAAAAATGTGCAGTATCTTAACTCCTCTTGTTGGAATAGTCCATATACCTGAATGAGAGAGAATTTCAGTGATTAGCCATTTCTGCTGATTTTTAGATGACATTAATACTGTCTAATGCCAGCAATGAACAGTATTTCCAGGTCATTTCACCCACCTATTTACAACAATTGTGCTGTTGTTATGAGTAGCAATTAATCACTTTCTTTGTGGACCGTGTCATGGCAACTGAAAGTCATAGAGCCA
>KZ506652.1:33351-67197 GCA_002844005.1 Limosa lapponica baueri
CCCTGAACTAGCTTGTATGTGTATGCCTTCATGTATACTTTATGTATAAGAAAGGTGCAGCTGAAGAAGTGAAGGATAAAACCATTGTAACTATGCAAAGTAGTGGGGGAAATGAAAAGTTATGTGTTTGGCTGCTTCTCAGGTAATGTTTCTGTGAGAAATGTGTTTGAATGTGTTGCATCAATTCAATTTTTATTCAATGCAGACACCAAAATACATAATGTTCTTGATGTTTGTCATATGTTGTGACTGTTTATTTTTACCCTGCCTTTTAAATCATGTTCTAAGTGTCATTGCCTTAGAGAAATTAAATAGCTGATGGAGGGCAAGAAAAGAAACAGAAGTGGATCTGGATTGTGATCCGTGACTTTGAATATTTGAGTTGCATCAGGTTTTTATACTAGCACAGGAATGGAAGATATCTTATCAGAAACCAAATGGTAAAAATGTCCAAGTACAGCTTTCCAAAAATCTCTGATCTTAATCAGGCTCATGGTTAATTTATGGAGAGTGTTGGTGATTTACTTTTTTAATTTCTTTTTAACAACTCAGTGAGTGTCTCTCACCTGCAAGAGAAAAGATCAATGTACCTGCATGCTCTCTCCTTAACTTCTAGTCTGTCAGTAACAGCATCAGGCATGAGATTTTTCGTTAGATACTAGTGACTCTTGTCTTTTGAAGGAACAGGCAAATACAGCATATTTTCCTACCTGATTTTTTTGTTTTGGGTACTTTGGTTTTTGTTTAGTTGGCTGGGTTAGGTTGGTGGGTTTTTATTGTTTTGGTTTTTTTTTTCTGGTGTGGGGTTTTTTGTTGTTGTTTGTTTTGGGTTCTTTTGAGGGAGCGGAGGTGTTCCTCCTTAGACATAGAGACAAGAGAACCCCCTAGCTACTGGTAAATCACAATTACAGAGTTGCCCTGCGTTTCCCAGTGGGGAGAGAAATCTGTGTGCTTAATATTTGATGGGTATGTAGGTGAGGTAGAGTAGGGCTGGACAACCCACGGCTGTGTATGTTCTCTGTCAGTGGGAATCTCAACACTGGTTTTGGGTGGGTTGTACTTTGTGCATAAATGCAGTGATTCTACTCAAACTCTCTGGGCCTGAACACTATTTCTGATATGGTCAGAATTGTAAGCTTTAATATATTTGCTATTTACATTCAGAAATAAAGATATGGAGAGGCATTAATTAAGAAACATGAGAGGAAGGCAACAGTGCTTCATGTGGAGGGACGAGCAGATATTAATTGTCTATTACTCCAAAACAGGTAATACACTTCCTTCATAAGGGGACTGATGTAAATTGCTTGTCCAACTCTTTGGCTTTCAGTTATGTTTGGAGCTTCCATTAGTGATTAACTTGGGATTATCTGTATTTCCATCAGTTTTCTGTTTGTTACTAATTTTTGCACACATTTAAAACTGCATATGTGGTTGAAAGATTTTTAGATTGAGTGCCAAGTTACAAATGTAGGTACGAATTGTACCTTCAAAGTGCATGTGTCCAACTTTACACCTGTTTCTCTAGCAGTTTTATGCAAGGTGAATAAAGCTGAGGGGAGGATACAGATCTTCCAAAAAAAACATTTTTGTTTTCAAATCCCCTAAGGAATCACGCTTGAAGTGTGTCATACTTGTTAATGTGTAATTTTGGTGTATTTATGAGTCATGGAATCACGCAATTGTCAGAGTTAGAAGGGACCTCTAGAGATCATCTAGTCCAACTCCCCTGCTAAAGCAGGATTGCCCAGAGCACATTACTCAGGACTGCATCAAGGTGGGTCTTGAAAATCTCCAGAGAAGGGGTCATCTTAGAATTGTTAGCTTTTCCTTCAACTTCAGGATCCATGAAAAAATGGCAGAGTTCCAGTGCTGGAGGATATCTCTGCCACCCCCAACACCAAGTGAATGGGCTAAATAGTGGGACTAAATTAGACAAAGACCCATCTGAAGTAGATGTAGCGTTTCCAACTTACCAGCTGTACCATCAAGAGCTGCTGTCTGCCAGCTGGGTTAGGGTAATCTGGCAAATCCGGTATATATTGCAGGATCTACCTCTAATACTGTTCCACCATCAACCCATATTTCTAACTAAACTGAAGTTAATTTACTGCTCAGGGAATTGGCTGCGTTCCCTGGACTAGCCCTGTTCTTCAATTGTAGGTGAAGAGTTCAAGTGTAGTTGAAATTCTTCTATTGTTTCCAGCAGATGATTCAAATAATGAGTGTGAGACATCCTGCCAGTTGCTAATTCTAAACTTCAATTAAATAATTTTTATATTGTGTACATGTAAATATACTTAAAGATAAAACGCCTCTTCTGTGCAATGTCAAATGTGATAGTCAATAGTATTACACTCCTTCATGGTGAAAAAGCTGTATGCGTGTTATTAGTTAATATAAATGCTTTGTAGCCTGTAAGGAGTTTCCAGTATGCTACTGAGTATCATCAGTACAGAAGTATTATAAGAGAGAACTTTCCTCCATAGTCAACAAATCCTGTTCTGTCTGTCAGTGAATATTTGAACTCGACACTGTCTCTGGCACTGAAGTTATGTATTGCACATTGCCTGTTAACTTTTGTGTTCTCAGTGTATATCCTTGAGTATTCTCCCTCAGCTAGGTAGGACTTCGTTTTCCGTATACACACGCTCCGATCTGTTCATTTATCTATCCTATTGAGTCACAGGACTCTAGGTTCTCTTTAGTGTGGGGTAATTTCTGAGTTTATCAGTTACTGGGAACAAAATGAAGAGGAAGTTATTTTCTTCAAGGAGGAAAAATAAATAATGCCTCACTAAAATAATCACCAAGACCAGTACTGCTGGTTAGAAGGGAAGAACAACTTTGTGTCAAAACTCTTCTCAAACATTACATATCGATTTATTTGCTTTGTGCAGCACTATTTTTGAATTGAATCACAAAGTACTCTGACTATCTTTTTAAGTTAAAATCTACTGTTGGCTGTATACTTGTTCTTCAGGCAAAACGAGGTGTATTTTCTCTTGCAGATTTGTAATTAATTCTGTGAAATGAGTAGACAAAGTTAATTAGTTTTTGTCACCATGCAGAATCATAAATTACTGCAGAACAAGTTTTGTGTTTTTAAAATACGTGAATACTATGTTCTTGGGCAAGTGCCTGCTTAGTAATGCAAGAATAACTTAATGTCTTTTTTTTCTTCCTAAAGAATGCCATGGCTTTTAGCATAGCACTTACCTGAATGAAAGAAGCCCACTCATCTGTTGGTTAAAGGAAGTGGGTAGATCTGCTTGTTCCATGCTCTCTTGTCTGTGCTAGCACTGGAAAGGATGACTGTAATGATGGCAGTCATACTAGAAAAGGAGTCAAGATTTCAACCCGATGAAGAAGCCAGTCAGTAGCTTCAGACTATATACTTCATATATTTACTTATACTCCTTTTGTGGAACTGATTTTTCTGTGTCTCACAGGGCTTTTATGAAGTTAAATATTTTCACTATGTAATGTCTTTTACAGTATGAGGTGCCGTATGAGTACTTAAGCCTTAATCGTAAAGGTAATCTTCCTCATTTAGATTGGCATTTTGGCTCATGAATATTCTTGGGCACCCAGAGGGATCAGGTCTGCAAATGTTAAGAGATCTGCTGAAAAATGTGCAGTAGTATCTTCCCTGACTAGGACTTGTGAACTTAATCAGAGCACTAGCTATACAATACAGGCTTTCAAATTCTCTATCTCCTTCAGAACCTGTTGTAGTCTCTTTATGACCCCTCTTCATTCTTTGCAGCCTTATGCAAAGCACAGACTTCATGGAAATTGCATCTCTCATCTGGAGTTTCCTTGTATGCTTTTGTGACAGCTGCTTATCAGCCAGCAGATTTCCCAGGAGTGACTTACATAAAATGAAGCTGACAACTATTTTTCCTGCTATTCTGTGTGTGCTGCAAGGATGGGGAGGGGGGGTGAGGTGGGCTGTGTGTCCCGCAAAAGCACAAGTGCCAGTCTCAGACCTCTATTTGTTCCAGTTTGCTGTATGTAATTCCTTGTGGGTTGACCTGGGGTGCAGGTCATGAAATACTTTTTGATACAGCTTCTCTTTGGTTGCAAGTCTGGGTCATACCTGGATCCCTGCTGCTATGCAGAATGGCCGTGAGTGTCATCCTGCCTGGTGGGGACAATTAAGCTAAAATTCTATCAGTTGGAGGCTTATCTTGAAAGCAATAGCCTGGCCTCAGAGGAGAACTGCCAGCAGTCATGCTCATGGGACAACAAAGATGACTTTCCCCCAGCAGATGTAGGGGTTAGCTGAGACTGGGATTCAGAGTGGTTTGGAGCCCCCTGTTCCTTGTTTCTCTTCAACTGGTCCCTACTCTGTGTAGTGTGCCTGTCTGCAGTAAGAATGTGTTGCTGTGTGTGCAACAGCGCTAGAGCAAAGGGGGTAGGAGGCCAAGTTCGCAATCAAGTAGCAAGGAGCCCTGTCGGGAAAGGAAAAGGGAGTAAGTAGAACAGGGTTCTCATCCAGTTTAGATGTAAAGAGACTTACAAAGGACAGATCTTGCTGAAATGGCTTCATCCTCCCATCTCAGAGGAAGTGAAGTGTACTGAGCTTGGGAGTTGCCCTAGCAGTACTTTAGCATACAGATACTGAAGGTGGTACTTCATTAACCATAGTGAGTAGTTGAATTTGTGTGAACTTCATTTTAGGCTTGGCCTGGCAAAATCCCCATCATAACAAACCCTCCAGTGTAAACACACTTTTGCCAGCACAGAAGGATGTGATTAGATCAGCTCTTCTTTTGGTATTTAAGGAGGTGGCATAATAGCTCATTTCAGGATAAACTGCCTCTCAGTATGGGGGTTGGCCAACAGTTATTCTGGTGTAGTGATATAGGCCATTCTTTATCTAATACTAGTAACATAGGTCACTTACTCTGCTAGTAAAGGCCTTGTAGTGTAGATGTGCCCTTAATATTTATTTGTATTGTTTTTTGGTCATCCTTAAATGAAAAGGAGATTCTCTTCTACTTCCTATGGGAATAGTACCAACTAAAAATGCTACATCACTATTTCTGAACTGCATACAGTCAAGCTATTTAGTAACTATATAGCTGGATTACTCCATTGTATAAAGAATTTATATTGTGTATGAAAGAGGAATTGACTCTAATTGAATTCTAGTATTATACATTTTCCATCATGAATAACCAATCTTCTGGATTATTGTTGGACTTTTATTCTATCTCTTTGCAGCTGTATTCATGTCTGTTGTTTATATTGTTGACATATTTATTACACGCTTCTGGTTAGTGCAGTGCAGGGGGGAAGGGGTACACTGGCTACCCCTTTTGGGCAGTTTAATTCCTGATAAATCCTGTGGTACCTTTCTGAGGTTGCCAGTTCCATTTCCCTTTGAAAATCTGGCAAAGAGTTAGAGACTTGATGATTGCTTTTTTTTTTTTTTTTAAAAAGCAGAGTAAATGTGTTCAGAGCAGTAAAAGGCTTAACAGCTAAGGGTATCATGTATATCCAAGAAATGTTCTTTCCTGTAGTGAAAACCACAAACTTGAATCTCTTCCATCACATGTGAGCACCCTGATGATACTTCCACCAAAGTTTTAGCTTAGCTTAGCGGAGGTCCTGTTGTCTCCTGGGGGAATTTTATCCCACAATACACTCAGAATAGGAAGAGTCGTCTCAGTTATCTTGGTTTTCAGGTCTTAGTTATTAATGTATTAGGCACAGCCTCCTTTCCTTTTCAAACCTGCTTTCTAACCTGGTGTTCTTTCTCCCATGAGCTGCAGGGGATTTCTCGTAGTTCCTGTACCAGTTCCTGGTCTATTTCGTAGGTTTACATGTTACTCGGCATTTTTTTTTTTCTCCCTACTGTTCATGCTGAGGGTAGCTGTGGCTGGGTGGAGGTTTCTTCCCTGTGAAATGAAGGTGTGTTATCTTTCTGTGTGTTATCTCACATACTTGATTAATTAAATAGTCTGTTTGACGTCTACTAGCTGATAGGAAATGTACCTTGTCTACATGACTGACTTCTAATGTTACCTACCCAACACTTATTTTTTTTCTTATAGGCTTAAGCACACATTACTCATAACTTTGGTTATAATCTGTTTACTGATGATCATTAAAAAATGTGTTTTGGAATAACATGCACTTTAGGCTTCTAGTTCTGCTGGTTGTGAATAAAGTAGGCTCAGAACTTCCTATGCTGTGCATCTAGAACTGGAGAAGACATTTTGTTTTATTTATTGGTTTAATTTAATTTGTAATAAATGGTTCTTGTCACTCTTGATAAATGTTTAAACAAAATTACTAAAATTAAAATCCAGCCATACTTGACCACCAAGATAGGCATAGCAAACCTTTTTAGTGGCACAGTACTACATCCGACCCATCGGGCTTTCTTCAAAATCCAGAGCTTCAAGAGATGAACTAGTAGGCCCTACAAGAAGAGGTAAGGGCACAGTAGAATCATTTCATGTTTCCTGCTGTTGCTTAGCACTTTTTATTGGGGTCGGGGAAGGAAGGGGCACGGGGAAGTGCTGTGGATTTGTGAATTATTTAAGCTGTTGCACCATCTAGTGGTAGTTTTTTTAAAAAGCCGCTCGATTATGTAGTAATATAAAAGCAGATAATTAACTTTCTCTTTCAAATTCCAACTGCATGTATAAATAAAAGCAGGTAGCTGTGTTAAAGCGAATGTAAAGGCACCATCTTTCCCCTAAGGAAGCCTGATGTTATATTCCTTCTTAACATGTATTTACACCTTTGTTGCAGGTAGCATAACTCATAGTTTTATCTTCTCATGCAAGATACTCTTAGTTGCAGAAGTTAGCTTTTCAGAGAAGAAAAATAAAATTATCTTGTTGTATACCAAAAAGAGTTTGTGCACAAAACAATATTTATTCTTAGTTAACAAGGTCAAGTGTTCTCTTTAAAAGTATGACTATAAGAGAAGCTGGATTAGCATGCTGAAGAGTAAGAATATACACTGCATAGAAAGAGCAGTGAAGGTGGCATTGCACATTTTTTCCCTGTAAAACTGCTGATGTGCCTTACATCTGCCCTGGAGAGATTCCAGTGGACAGTCAGCTATGAGGAGTCGATGCATTATCTAGTTCCTGCCACTCTAATGAATCAACTTAGAAATCGTGAGGTTTTTCTAAAACAAAATGTACCCTGAATTTCTTGTATTCTTTCTAGTTTTTCATCCTGTAGGCTGCACCGGTTTCATGCTTTTAAGCTTTTCTCAAGATGCAGGGGAGTGGAAATCTTTTCTTTTAAAATTAATGCTGAGACTCTCAGGCATGATTCCAGTAGCAGAGGCTCTAAGAAAAGCACTAAAAGTAGTGAGAGTCACGATAAAATTGCGAGAGCAGGAAGTGTTGCCTCTCAGAGGAGTGGGGAGGAATCTCAATTTGTATGCATTCATTAACATGGCTTTTGAAGTTAAACTTCTTTTTCTAGGGTGCTGATTCTTTCATTGCTGAAAGAATTTTAAAAACCATTCACAAACCAAATCCTGGCTGAGTACTCTGTGGTAGTTTATAACCATTACAATAACTTGCTGTTTATAATTCATTATTACAAATCTAACATATAATCTAGATTATTTCTAATTTTCTGGATTACTTTTTGCAGGGGCTGTTTGCATCCTTAATTTTTTGAATAAAATGTCATGGGTGCTTATCTCTGGTTAGTGGTAATGATCTGGGGCGTGTTGGAAAGACATCTGCATGCTAGGCACAATGATATCACTGAAATTAATGATTGTGCTACTTGGGCTCCTTTGTAGTACCTATGGCTTAAAGAGATGCTATAATACTACTTCTGAATAGTGAATACTGGCTTTCTATCTGGCAAGAACATTCTACTGACATGCAGCTATCTAGGCTTGTAGCATTTTCATTATCATTAAAGTATAAATGCTTTGTTGTCACTGCCAGGTGTAGTGCGAATAAAGTGCAGTTACATCTCAGTTTGAAGGAATGAGGGCATGGGGGTGTTCATAATTCTACAAAACAACATGAAAGCAAATATGGAAACAAATTTGCCCAGCAACTTGGTTTGGAGATTGGTTCCACTCAGGGACCTTAGATGTGTGAGACTAAGGACCGAGTCAAGTCCTTTCTACTTGCAAAACAGAATTTTTTGTTATGACACCTTCTACCTCAGGTTAACAGGTGGTGTATGTGAGCCTTAGCAATTGTACCTTATAAAGGAAATAACCTTTAAAGTGGAAATGGCTGTTCCAAAAGTTATGATACTGGGTACTGAAACAAAAACATATAATCTGCTTTGCCAGTACTGCCAGATGTTCAGTAACCACAGAAAGAAACTTTTCCGGTTGTAACGCATAGAAACTTCCGCTCCAGATCAAAACCAGACTTGTCATAACAGCAAAAAAATCTCAGAATTTAAGTGTGATGTCTCTAGGAAGGCAGGTAAGTTTACTTACTGTATAAATTTGTTAACAAAGAAAGCTTATTTAACTCTATCCAATGTAGTATGTGGCCTTTCACAGTCTTATTTTACTGTATTACACCTGGAAGACAGTTCCCATTGATATTTTTATGCTCTGTTTTTTATTCAATTTAACTTGTTACAGTTTTTCTTTTGTACCCTCGTTTTGCTCAGTACTTCCATATTCCCATTGCCTTGGTGATTGTTGTGCATAAAATGCTGTCATTTGTCTTAAAGTTCACTAAGATTCTGACACTGAACTATGATGAGGCCATTGTGTAAGTAATGGGATTTTCCTGTTTGCCACATTTTAATCTTTCCTAGCAACTGGTCTGACTTTGCTAGATGTGCAGTGCAGCAGCATGTTAACAGTAAGGTTTTCAAGGGAGCTTAAGCCTTTTCCTGCAGGTCCATCCTTTTGTTAGCGCTCTGAGCATTTCTGAAATAATAATCGCAGTCCATTTTGTGTATCAGCATTAGTTTTGTGGAAATGCTCTTTTAAGTGTTGCTGAACTGGTTGGTTATGGTGGTTATTTTTCTGTGCGTACATGAGTGAATCACAAGCAAGGTCAAAATGAAACCTAACCAATCACTTTTTAAATCTCAAAGTAATCCACAAATCTAATGTAATAATTATATTCGGCATTCTTGAATTATGATTAACTTACATAACCAGCTGATGAAATATTGCCCATTATTTCCTTTTCCTTCCCTCTTGATACTAATTTGGAATTTGAAATGTTATTTGTTTGCTTAAGCAGATGAAAATTCTGTTTTAGTTTGAAAAATTTCTAGTTGTTACAGTGTTAAAGCAATTCTTGGAAATAAGACAGTGCCTGTCTCCTAATGTAATGTCCATTTTTAGTAAAGTTCAGCTCCTAATACAAGTAATGACATGTGTCATAAACATCTTTACAGCTCTTCTATTTGCATTTCTTTGGATGAATTGAAGTATTTTATCTATTTCTTTATTTTCATAGCTTTTCTTAAATGCCACACTAGCTGTTTAAATACCACTTAAATAACATTAACTAAATATGGTAACTGGCTAGTGGCGTTCATGTTCCTGAAATAGCGTGACAATCTATTTCCAATAGATTGAGCTACATAAATAATTTGACGTAGTAACCAAAATTCTATATTCACTTTCCAGGGGATTTCAGAGGAGGGAGCAAAGGAGCTAGGGATGCAAATACTCCTGAAATTAATTGAGAGTTGGTTAGCAAGATTCAGTTCTTATTTAGTTCTCAGAAATTCAAGCAACCCTGACAGTAAAACTATGTTACTGAATGGAGAAATGAAACAAACCAAGATTTAGTATAACCGTGGTTATGTTTCTGGAAATGCCCAATATTACATATAGTTTCTTTGTCCTTTATATCTGCCATTTTCAGAGTCAAGTGTTTGCTTCTACAACTTCTACTGATGATGGCAACTCCGTAACAACACCATCTGTTTATTCAAAGGATGTTTCCTCATAAACAAAACATGGTACTTAAATATAGCTTGACAGTTACCTGACACTTCCAGAGTTTAAGTTGATTTTCATTGCAACATAGTAAAAAAAAAAAAAAGCCAACCCTGGAATTTATTTGACTGTCAGAAGCTAATTATATTGTAAATAATCTTTTGCAAACCTAAAAACCCCCATTTTCTGTGAAGAATTGCTGCTCTTATCTCTCAAGTTCACTGATGTCCTGGTTACTTTAGGTGCCTGTATGATATAGGTCATTGAGTTAAGGACTTAGAGTAGAAAGTATACTGTATTCAAAAATGTCAAAGTCTCTACAGCAGCTAGTTTTTTTTTGCTTTTGGAAAACACATACCGTATCTTAGTATGTTGTGTACTCAGTTTTCCCTTCTCACATTTATTTGGATGAATGAGAAGACAACTGGGTTCATGTTACCACTGTAGACTTGCACTTTTGTAGGTGTAAGTCCACAAATATCAAAGAATATGAACCAGCATGAGAGTAAATTTTTAGATCCTACCATCTCTTAAACTGCAACTGTGCGTGGTAGTTGATTTAGCACTACTAGTCCTGAAAGTAGTACCATAATTGTCCAGGAACTTTCTGTTTTGCTTGGTTTTGTTTTTGTTTTTTTTAAAGAAGACTAGATGTTTTGGAGGCCAGCCTGCACACTGGAGTTCATATGGCTGTGTTTAAGTATCCAAACTCAATCTAAGTCAGAGGCAGCTGCAGATGTTTAATGGAAATGATAACAGAAATATCTTCCTTCTGTCCATGTGGAGTTCCAGTATCTACCGAAACACATGACAAGATAAACTGGTTTGACCTTTGATTGACTAATGAAAAAACAAACTGGTATGGCTGTCTTAAATAACATATATGACAGAGCAGCCCTGTGTAAGTGTAGTCATTATCTTTGAGCAGGAAAAATTAAAAAAAACCCACCACAATATCAAGCACTCAGGTGTTATATTTGAATTCTGGTTCTGTTTAATGCACAGCTTAAAGTGGAATGTGGCTATCGCTCTAGTTTCTACAGATTTCAGAATTGTAGGGAAGGAAGCAAGAGGAAACAGGATACTTCCTTCTTAAACCTTACCACTCCCTGGCAAGCAGAGTGGTTACTGGGAGTTGTAAATTGTTAAAGCCTGCTATCACAACAGCACAAATGCTTTTAGTGACAGCCAGTGTGGGCTTTTCCTACTTGTCCTACTTAGTTTTAGGTATGTTAGAGAAGGCAAAGGAACAGGCTATAATGAAACAAACTTCAGGTTCTCAACATGAAAGGAGAGGAGATTAAAGTGAAATAAGAGATGCGAGTGATCAAATTGACGTGCACCAGTGGATTTAGCAGTCAGTATCAGTTGGGTTTTCTGTAGGAAAAACTGTGGTATTTTTGGCTATTGCTGTCAATAGCTGTCAGAAGAGTTGGACTGAGCAAAATGAAGTAAAAAGGAGGGCTGTAATATGGAAGGAAAGTTTGAAAAAGCAACATACCTGCCTAATTATTTGTAGCCTACTTATATATTCATTAACTGCTATTATGAGTGAATCTTTCTCTGCTTCAGATTTCCATTTTGGAAGATACAGAGCAAAGCAACTGTTGTCCAGCCACTTCCTAATGCTGTTTTACATTTTGTATCAAGTTTTTCTGCATCTGATTTAAATAGTAAAATACAATTTTAAGTGCTTACGAAAAAATTCTTATAGGAGAAATATGACTGGTATTTATACAAGATTAAGGGCTATAGCTGAGAATCAAGGAGTCATGATGAGATAGACTCTCTGATCATGCTTTTAAATGAGCAACTCTCCATTCGTTAAGAACTCTATTAGAAAATATTAGAACTAGAATTGTGTGTGTGCACGTGTGAGAAATAAGACTGGAAAAAATTCCGTAAACTTTCTTTTTAGTTGAGAAATGCCATTTTATTTTTTTCCCCGAATGTTGAAATAGTTGATTCTAAATATTCTGCTCATTTTTTGCTGTTTAGGGACCTTAAAAAAAAAAAAAAGAAAAAAGAAAAAGGTCTATCATGGATTGTGTCAGATTAAGTTAAAGTTCCAGTAGCATTTTAGCCTGTCCTTGCGAGTTGTAACACAAGCTTTTCACATGAAATAATGAAAAAACTATTTTAGTAAGTTCATTTTTATAAAGATCTCTCTTCCTAAAGATCTCTAGATCTCTCTTCCATCTTCTTTTCTTCAAATCCAGTTGCTCTAGCCATTTATTTGTTGTGTTCTGGCAAAACATGTTTAAGAAGCTAGAATAGTATCCAATAAAGGTCTATATTGCAAATTCCTTAAAGCTTTCTTTCTTTAGGATAAAATACAATTATGTTATGCTTTTAAAAAAACAACACAATAAATATTTGGGTAACACAGGTCCCCCTTTTTCCAAGGAAGGCAGATAAGTCTGTTTTACTTCGTGTAGTGCTGTGCACGTGAAGCAGAGCAGGTCTATTGAAATACCCACAAATGTAGAGGCCTGAAGAAAAAGTTCTGTCTGGAAAGGGTATTTGGGGCCTCAAATGTAGCACATTCAGCAAATGTTAGGATCCTCAGTCAGTTCATACCAACACTGCCTGTAATCTTTTGGTTCTACAAAATGCAGCAATCATGATCCTTCATTGCGAAAATAGTTACAAGCCATGTACCTTTAAAAATATTTCTCTTCAACACCAGTGGCTCTCTATTTGCTAGTGATAGGTTCCCTCATAGTATTTTCAGCTGAACCATCCTTCGAGATGACACAGGACTCTCTCCCACTGATGAGTACACAGTTGTTGGCCTGTTATGGAACAGCATGTGCCTGAAGCAATCCACACCGGCAGAGCACTTTCCTACTTTTCTTCATTGTGCTTCATGGAAGTCCTTGATTCTGCCAGAGAGTTGTGTTTCTGATCACTCATTCTCAAAGCTCTAGTGGCTGCCCCTGGTGAGTATGAAATGACCTGCACATTGTCTACTGAACAAAATCAACTCCTGCCTGTGAACTTCCCTCTCGGTTTGTTAAATACCTTTCGTCCTTTGGGCCTCTTACCACAAAAAAGACATTGAAGTGCTGGAGTGAGTCCAGAGAAGGGCAACGAAGCTGGTGAGGGGTCTGGAGAATAAGTCTTATGAGGAGAGGCTGAGGGAGCTGGGGGTGTTTGGTCTAAAGAAGAGGAGGCTGAGGGGAGACCTTATCGCTCTCTACAACTGCCTGAAAGGAGGGTGTAGAGAGGTGGGGGGTGGGTCTCTTCTCCCAAGTTACAGGCGATAGGACAAGAGGAAATGGCCTCAAGTTGCGCCAGGGGAGGTTCAGGTTGGATGTTAGAAAAAATTTCTTCACTGAAAGGGTTATCAGGCATTGGAATGGGCTGCCCAGGGAAGTGGTTGAGGCACCATCCCTGGAGATTTTCAAAAGATGAGTTGATATGGCGCTTGGGGATATGGTTTAGTGTTGGTTGGTGGTGTGTGGGTTTTTTTGTTTGTTTTTGTTTTGTTTTGTTGGGTTTTTTATTGTTGTTGTTGTTTTTTTTTTATGGTTGGACTAGATGATCTTGAAGGTCCCTTCCAACCTAGGTGATTCTGTTCTTTCCTCAGCTGCAGTGTTGTTGACGGCATAACTACTGTTTTTGTCTTAAGAGGTGTTTGCATGTGGTACTGAGAACGTATGGGTAGGTATGATATGACATGATGGCCCCTATCCAGTTGTCTGCGTATGAATAACTTTCTTCCTAAACTCTTTCCTGTTGTGGGGTAATGCCTTCTTTGTGTTATCCTGTGCAAGGTACCAGCAGCTCAAAAAACTAGTGGGAGCATATTTCAAGCTAGAATAATGGATATGCTAAGGGATTGCAGGCACATCACCGAACAGAAATGATTCAATCGAGAGTAGGGTAATTTGTATTATTTTCTTTACTTTTTAACTCTTGTCTAGAGTTAACAAAAAATAAATTTGAAATAAACCAATAAGTAATACAGAGTCTTGTGGGCAGAGAAAAAAACCCCTTACCAGACATGCCAGAAAACAGTGGATTGACATAGTAAAACTAACTAATAAGAGCTAATGTTCTTATGGCTAGTTTCAGGTGGCTGAAAATTAGCCCACTAAATACTGAAAGAAATAATACAATTGGAGTAGATGAAATTGGGAAGGCAGATGATAAACGGAGGGGTCTCTGCTGGGTTTTGGTGTTTTCTTGGTGTAGAAGCAGATAGAAGTCTCCTTTTTTATGGCCCAGTACAGTTTTCTTCCATTGCACAGCCCTACAAAATAGCCTTGCTTCCTTTCAGAAATACACGTTTGTTATGGACCTGGTGAGGGCAGTTCTTACAGTGAGGCCTTCCCCAATCAGGGCTTTATCACTGGTCACTTCAGTAAAGCCTCTCTAATTACCTCCTTTTCACTAAGCACTGTCAGGGCTGGTGGCAATCAGCGCAAACCTACAACTGCAACCCGTGGAAGAGGAGGCTCCTTGCATTTGCCTGTTGGGATTGCCACCAGGAAAAACCACATTATTGTTGGCATTGGGATTGGGGTGTGAAAAGAGACAAGTGAGGCCGGGTAATGCTGCACTGTAGTACCTGTGTGCATTACAGAATAGGTTGTTATGGTTGCCAGGTGCTTTGCATTGTAAAACAGCTCCCCATTTCCTTATGAATTTGACACACTTTGGGCTGAAACATTGCATTTTTCTGCAGTCCCTTACAGTGCATTCCTGGAAATTTTCAGCAAATAATAGTATGAAGATTGCTTCTTCAAATCACAAAATTGAATGCTTAACAAATATTGTAGTTATTCAGTGGGTGACAGCTGACGTTGTTTTGGACAGTCTGGTTTTTGGAGTATGTGTGTCTCTTACAGTATGTAACTGTAGCATTATCTTGCTCTGCTCATGATTCACATTGCATTTAGCATCCAGGCTGCTTCAGAGCCTGGACCACTCTTCCCCTCAGTAACTCTTCTGGCAGTGGTGTGCCTTAGAAGTGCAGCATGCAACCCTGCCCAGCCTGTGCTCCAGCACGCCTGCCAGCCTGCTTGCCCTGATGGAATTTTTTTTCATGGAGGCAAGCAAAACAACTTAGGAGATATCTAGGCTTTGACTGAGAACGGGATCGAGGTGAAAAGATTGCCCCTTTTCTCAAACACACAGAAGTCATGGAAATTTTCTTTTTTCTGTATTAAAAAGCAAACTGTTGTTCATCAACATCATCGCCTCTTGAAACGCATGGTATTTCTAGTAAATCCACTGGAAGCCTATGAAATACCAGGTTGAGACACGGATAATCTGTAGGTCTGATAAGGCTGGGTTGGAGTTGTAGTGGTGGAGGGACAAGGAAAGAGCTCGACAATACCAAATTCAGGTCTTTTGCAAAGACCCAGCCAGCAAAGCTCAGGGCTGTGCAGGTCAAGAGACCAGGCTCTCTGCTTCTCCAAGAGGCAGAAAGAAAAACATAAACAGCAAGAAACTGTATCTTCTAGGAAGAGTAGTATTGCTGATGAGTATTGGTGAGAGAGTATTGCTGATGAGGTAAGTGGGAAAAAAAAGTTTACTATCTGAAGATTTGCCATTTGTATCCTAGTAAAGAAGTTGAAGAGACAATAAAGTGCTACTTTTCCAAAGCAGAGCTGCCAGTATGCATCTGAAGGCTTTTTTTTTTTTTAAATCTGCAACTAGGAATTTTAAAAAAAACCAACACAACAACCCTCTAGAATGTTCATGAGGGTTTTCATGCTATTGTATATCTTTCCTCTTGTCAATGTTTATAGCAAGATTTACCCTGAAGTAGTTGCTTTGAAATATGATCTGAATTGCCTGGTATTGGCAGAGTTCAGTCTGTCTGATGATCATATATATGGGTCTAATTAACTGCTTTAAAACTCAAACCTTATTTTAGTGAAGTAGCTTTATGATTTTTTCTATGCCTCTCTAGTTTAAACAGCAAGAGATGGCCAACCTTCCTGATAATGTGGAATAGGCTAAATATGTTCTGAGTTTGTGTTTCTTTCCTATGTTAAGTATTTAAGATTACTGAGTCACGTGGATATATATCCAAATTATTCTTTTTTTCAGCTGGACTTTTGCTTCTGTACAATTCTAGCAAAATTATTACCTTTGGTTTAACAGCAGTTTTATTGTGTACCAGATATACATATGTAGATTAATGACATTTATATTTGAATCTTCACCACAGTGAAAAAGAGAGAAATTACAGCATGTTAAGGCCTAATTCTTATCTCAATATAATCTGTAGTTTTTAGCAGTCCACACAGTGCAAAGGTAGGTCTGCTGAAGTAAATGTTGGTCTTAGCACAAGTTGAATATCTCAAGTTGTGTCTAAAAATATAAAAATACCATAAATTGCTCCAATAAATTCATTATTAGGATCTGTTTCAGATGGGAATAGTGATGAAAAGAGCTATTATCTAAATTTTATTTCTTCACGATTAACTGCAGCAAACAAAGTCCCTGTAGGGATATAGCACTGCTTCTGGTTTAAGGGCATGAGATACACAGAGAATGGAAGTGTCCTATAGGAACTTCACAGGGAATCTGCTAGAGATAATTAGTGCATCTGTTTTCTCTTCCCAAGTACATATATGGTGCAAAACTAGTTGATGATTCTATTTTGCTTGACAATTTTAAGTGAAGTAGGTTATTTGACTAATGAAAAAATTCAGTCTTTCTCATTCAGAAAGGTATATTCGTGTTACATAGAGAAATGTAATGTGAATAGCAGGAAACAGATTGCTATAAAATATTGCTTCCTAATGCTTTGCTTTGAATGAAGTCTTATAAAATGTGTGAGATGGAGTTAGCAGTGATGATCCCTGGGGGTGCAGAGGGAGGTTTCTGAGAAACAGTGCAGCTGCCATACCCAGGATGTTGCAATTTTTTGAGATGATGGGCTGTAATAGGTAAGTACTGTTTCATTGACTTATTAAAGCTTCATTTAATGAGTCAGAATAAATTCCATGCAAGTCTGATTTCTCTCTTGCTCTTTTAGCAACTGTCAGAACGGGGAGGAACGCTTTATAAAATACCTTTGTAGTCTTTTTGCTTTGAGAGTAGAATTTCAAATAAGTTACATAATATCTATCAAAACTGATAGTGAAATGTACTGTTTTGACCTCTAGAGTCGTCTGGTAAGAGTTTTACAGCCATTCCAATTTTTTGTTCTTCTCAGTATCATTAAACTGCAGAGAACTAACTCTGGTCAATTAAGCCTTGCCCACTAAATAAATTTTAAATGTAGTTTTGGAAAAACTTTCGGTGTTTTAATACTGCATTTAATTATCAGGGTGGGGAAAATTTGTAGCTATATTTCCCCTTCCACAGAATATACTCTTTAAGCCTCTCTTCTGTTAGAGGGCAATTCCCTTGGATGCCTGTCATAAACTACTCCTCCTTTTGTAAATAACACCGGGTTTTGGTTCTATCTTGATTGTGGCATTCCTGGTAGTGAGTATCATTTCGTTTGTAATGTTCTCATTGCCACTTGGTTTCAAAGAAACAACTTGAAGACCTTTTAGCAATTTTCTTGTCTATTAATTTACTACTTTGCAACATTTTGCCAGGAGGCAAAGGGTAAAATCAAACACTTGGGGCTCTCTACCAGCTAGACTAGTTTCTAGCATTTTCAGCCAAGAAAACCAAGGTGTATTATCTGACATAACCAAGGCTAAAATACCCTGTCAATGGTGCATCCACCATAATTTCAACTCTTAGGATTGACTGGAGACTGAGATTGCTTCAAGTCAGAACCCAGAGCTATCATCAGGGAATGTTTTGGATCAGGAAGGGAGGGAGACGTATATAAGCCCTTTCTCCACCCCTGAAGTCACCTTATAAACTTCCATAGGAATTGCTAACAATGAAACATCTCACTTCATGGTTTTGCGCAAGAAATGGAAAGTGTGGGTGTAAGCACGTGCTTTGGTTGCCTTAAGATCCCTTGTAACTTTATTATAAAATAAAGCTATGTTATGGTAACTTTAAAATTAGACCTGCTTTGATCAGCAAGCTCAAGGTGACCGACCTTCCAATCTAAATTTTTCTGTGATTTCTAGAACACTAACTGTGAGTTGGCATATGTAAAATGGACTAAAGATGATAGAAACAGTTGTCTGTATTTATGTCCAGTTAGGTTTTACTTTTAGTGTCACAGAAGAATACAGTTTTTGGCAAAGATGGTTGTTGTGAAACTGCTGTTAGAAGGGCTGATGCTTATTTGAAGTTGTGGGCCACTTCTGTTAAGATGTGCCTCCTCTTCTTCAGGAAATTCAAATCAACAACTCATGTAAAAATATTGAAAGGAGATTTTACTCTACCATCAGTTTGTGTACTACTGAATAGCTATTACTCTCCAGTGGAGGCCTGAGAGGTGCCTGGGAACATCATATTTAACTTACCACAGGCTAAAAGTAGTATGGTCAAATACAGATTTTTTGACTATTACCAGCACACAGTTTTAAACCCGAATAGAAGGACAGTACACATTCACCTTTGAATTTATAAACTTAGAGGCAAATTCGTGTGGGGTTTTTTTAATGCTTTTTTAAAGGCAGGAGGAGGATGGAGAATCAATTCAAGTCAGCTGTAAAGTGTGTTTGAGTTGGAAGGGTTAAGAACTGTCATTTTAACAGAGGTGGCTCACCCAAGCTAAATAACTTTCTCTTACTTAGGGAAATAGCTATTCTAAACTTGTTAAATGTACATTAATGGTGTTTTCATTGCTGCTGTTATAAACATCAAAAAATAGGCAAAATGGATCAAAATATTTTTTATGTATATTCTGGTGTTCTTAACCTTAGTAGTCTTAAGAGATTTCTGTTTGAGAAGGGGTTTGCACTTAATTGTCAGCATCAAAGCAGTGAAATACAGAATGTTACTGTCCAGTGCATCAGCTCTATGGAACAGATTGCTTGCATGCCTTCTGTAGAAGTTGATGTTCACACTTTCTTTCTACCTCTGAGGTGAATAGTTAAAGAGACAGACCTTATGACACTTACTGCATGTGTTTAATTAGGCCATTTGAAGCACTTTGGAGTGAAGTGAGAAAAGAACCTGTTATTGTGGGTCAAATTTCTCAGTCCCTAAGGCCAGTGGTACGCTTTCTGTAGATTTCTGTGAGAATTAGAGAATATTATAATTTTATAGGTTATCTTTTCTTTCCTTACAAGAAAGCCTTAAAGACTTGTTTATAATCTTTTTGCTGAAAGCAAGGGAAGAAAGGATGCTGGTTCAGAAATAAAACTCTTGTTGAAGGTAGTGGTGTGTAATGACTGCATCCCTTGGGCTGACGTCAGTCTTCCTGACATCTTGATATAGGTATATTGTGATTAAAAACTGATTTATTTATCTTTCATGGAGTTACTCTAGAAAACTGGATGTGCACATGTGGAAGCTGCAGTCTCACTCCAAAAAAAGCTGAGGCAAAGTGTAGGCCAGCCATCCTGTAATGGACTCAGAACTGCAGCCACCTCAGATAGTGAGGGTGAACTAAATGCCATTCCTCATGGTGGAACTCGAGTCTGTAGTGTGTTTTGCATTGAGTTAGCAGTATATACAGCCGGCTGCTCGAGTGGTAGGTAAAAGCATTGGCACATGTGGGAAAATAGGGGCAAAACAATGACTTTGTAATGTGAAATGTTTGTGTTTGCTGATAGTAATTCCTCTGTATTTAAAATTGGTGAAAATGAGTCTTCTTAACATATTGTGGACTAAAGAAAATAATGGAGTGAGCAGCAAAAATTACTTTTGGCTTACTTCCAGGAGAGTTTGCAGGTGATGCAGACAATCACGCCCCATGAAATAGAGCGCTGGGGACTGTGTCCGCCATAGATGTTGACAGAGCAAGTTGCCTTAGCCTTGTTTTATTTTGGGTTATAGAGTTGAACTGGGGTGGCGTGGGGAGAGGAGACTGGTGACACCCAAACTCATTTTGAGGATACTCAACTGCAGAATCCAGCATCATGGAGAAGCCTTTACTAATCAATCGGTGTAGAGCTCTGGAGTTCTCTTTTCTCTCTTGCCACTGGGAACCTTTCATTTCTTGCCAGTGTTGTCCAGAATGCATGTCCAGGGGCAGAGCTGATCCCAGCTGTGCATTGCTGCATACGTGTGTCAGAAAGTAACATCCTTGGATGATAATGGAGGAGGGGGAAAGAACCCAAGTAAACACAAAACAGGGCGTGCTGTCACTGTCTATTCTGCATGTGTGTATATACATATTTTAGTTTAATTATACAATTTTCAGATGAATATTGAGTCTTGGTTTTGGTGTAGGAAAGTTTTTAGTGGCTGCTGCAGGAAGATCAGATGTGGTCTTTGAGTTTAAGCTGAGCTGCTACAGAAGGAGAGGAACATGGATATGCTGCTGTCCCTCTGCCTTTTCCTTTGACTCTTTGACTGTGAGACACCCTGAGTACATCCTGTGTTTGTCCCAGAAATTTGAGTAGTGAAATGTGAAGACTTAGTATGTTTGTCCAGGTTGCCCAGAGAAGTTGTGGATGCGCCATCCTTGGAGGTGTTCAAAGCCAGGCTGGATGGGGCTTTGAGCAACCTGGTCTTGTGGGAGGTGTCCCTGCCCATGGCAGGGGGTTGGAACTAGATGATCTTTAAGATCCCTTACAACTCAAATCATTCTATGATTTTATGATTTTCAGACAGCTGGAGCAGCCTGACCAGAGCTGGAGCCTGGGCTGTACTACATCTAGGAGTATTGTATCAAGTGTGTATCTATCAAGTGTGCATGTGCAGGTAATGCCCATGGCTTTGAGAGCAGTGGCTCCAAGAAGCATCTAGCCTATTAAATATGTGCTTGGCAAAGTCTCATACATTTCAAACTGTTAAGCTGCTGCATATGAGTTTTTCCTCCTGTCGTTAAATCCTGGACTGACGTGTGGCATCTACCCATCTGCCCAGAGAGCGCTTGTTCACTCAGCAGTGCCAGTGTGGCACAATTACTATGATGAGTCATAGCTAAGTGTCCTGGGGAAAATTCAAGCCCTACAGTGTACCCTGTTCTCCCTTCAAATTAAAAAAAAAAAAAATCACAAAACCAACCCAAAATCAGCTGCATATATGGGTAACATTTGAAAAGTCATTTCTTCAGAGGCTTTACAGGATAAAATCTTATCTCAGATTCGCAGACCCTCTAGTGCTCTTGGTTAAGAATGTCTGCATTACAGATATAAGCAAACTAGATGAGTTCTATGGTGTTATCATTAAACATTCTTTCTATCAGGAAACCTCTGATGGGACCTAACTCAGCTCTTTGCCTGGAGAGAGAGAAAAAGAAAAAATCAACCATTTAATTAGGTCTTCTGTAATGTCAGCCAAAGCTGGAATTTTTTTCTAAGATTTTTGTCTAGGTAACACTTTCAGTACATTCTGTTGGCAAAAGCTGCCCTCTTTTTATAGTCTATACTTGGGGGCTGAGTTCTGGTGGATTTGGTTGTATTGGACAGTGTGGGAAACCAGCCTGACATAGGGGATGCAGCCAATGCTGTAGAATCTTTAGCTCAAATGTACTCTGGGGTTGCTTTTAGTCAGCGTATAGCCTGTTCCTGGTTGAGGAGAAGGGATTAAGAACAGAGAAATGTAAGAAAAGCAGTAAAGACTAAGGATTTTCCCACTTACTGCCCAGTTTCAGAACTCAGGCAGAGAACTGGATAGATGAATAGTTAATTTTTCAGCCTTGAGTAAACCCTACAGTAAAGACCAGCATTAGAAAGCATCCTGCTCTTTTGTGTTTTGAGATGCTTGTCAGGGGTGTTTTTTTTTTTTTTTTGAAAAACAGTTTTGCCTCCTTTGATATAAAGAATTTCCTGCTTGCTGTTTCTGTTCTTAAATTCTTCCTTTCCTCTCAAGGAGCGAGCAATAGCCCTCTGCTCAGTTGAAGGGAAAGGTGGTGCTTGGTAAAGTGTAGAATCATAATGGAGGAGCTGTCAGGAACAGAATACTGTAGTATTAACTGCCTGCTAGTGCTAAGTAACTTGTTTGTTTGTAAATTTATTTTTTTTAATGTCTGGGAGCAGCAGGAGAGTGATGAGTTTTATTTTACTGGGGAGAGAATTGAGCAGGAATTTGGGTTGGTAATCCTTCCAATAGGCTGTAATGGGACACACAGACAAGCTAAAGCACCCAAAACATCAGGTTATGCATTGCCAAATGGCAGTTCTCATGCTACTGCCTCTCTGGGCAACTGGCAGGTAATAAACTTCTCCCGGTTCTTTTTAGTGATAACTTTTGGTTATCAGGGTATTTCAGCTCAATGTGATGATAAAAGGGAACAAAGAAGCAAAACAAGTGACCAGAAAGACACTTTATTTCTAATTCAGGAAATAAACTAGATTGGTCCTTTGTTTTCTGTCAAACTGTGAAGAGGAAAAAGATGGAGGGAACCAGAAAAAACAGTCCCCCTGTTCTTTAGTTCCATATCCTGCCGAAGGTACAAGTATTGCTGGTCTAGATAGCAGCTGGATGTGGCACGGGACAGCAGCTCAGCTCAAGAACAGCTACAGTGTCCTCACTTTGAAAACATTTTCTCATTACATATGCACAATTTAACCAAATGCAGCCATATCCAAAAAAGCTAAACTTGAAAAGAAATACTTCACTGTCACTAAGCTTAGAGCATTAATGCTTGGATAAAAACAATTGTAGCTGCTTGTTCCTTTTGGCTGCTTTGGCGATTGGGGTTTTCTTTGTTGGATTTTTTTTTTTCCTTCCCCAAGAACAACTTTGAAGTTAATTGTTTCTTATCACAAATTGCTGGATGCTTAATCAACCTACTGGACAAAATTTAACCTTTCAACAATGCTGCGTATTTTATAACTAGATCTAATGGTAAAGGTTTCTCTGGCTATTGGCTTTGTAGCTTGCCCTGAATAAAAAATACAGACAGAATCCAGAAAATACCTGTACGTAGTCTGCTGGTTCAACATAACCGAATTGTTTATCAAGTAATAACTGGTCTCTTCTGTGAGTCACTAATAAGGAGTTTAATACTGAAAATCTGATCTATTTTGTATTGCTCTGTTGTTACCACAGTATGGACTCATTGGTTTGAATCAGAGTGCTAATGGCCACGATTATGACTTAACTGTTGGCTACAGAGATTCATCAAGCTGGGCCTGCTGTTGAACAGATAAAATAATGTAGCCCTAGTATCTAGTTTGGGTTTAACGTGCTTTGTTTTTTCAGTCTAGTTAATTGGGAACCTTTGATAATCCACTCAGCGACTTGTGAGCTGAGGTGTAGTAAAATCTGAGAACATGAAGAATAATTTGCTTGAAGAGCCTCAGATTTTGAGGTTTTTCGTTTGATGCTTCCTCAGTGTTTTTTCCTACTGTAAACTTGAAAAAATAGTTTGTGTTTCACTGCTGGTGGAAATGTAAGCATTTATATTTAAGCATCTTCAGTGGCAGTCTGAGCTTCTTTAATATTCAACATGGAGTGCTAGAGTTAGGTTTATGAGTCCTCTGAAGGCTCTGTTAACTATATGAGAAGTACAGGCTTTTAATTTGGACACCTGTATTAGGTGGCTCCTATATTAGATGGTACTAATGTTCCTGTTCCCTGAAGAGATTAAGTTGTGTGTGTAGTTAATCACGCATGCATCCATGGAAGAAACCTGGATGAAGTCCACATTCCCAGGTCCATTCCCAGACCTGTAGTTTGTCCACACTCTGAAGGAGAGGAGTCCTAGGATATGGTATTGATCTCTGTAGCCCCTTGTTTCCAAAGAACGGCTTCCAATCCTTTTCTTGGCCGTGCATTCATTTAATAGCAGTGTGTGCTCTTATATTTGTCAATGAATCAGTGTTGAAAACTTCCATTGCATCCATCCAGCATGAAAAATCAGTTAATCTTTTTCAACAATGTTCACATAATGGGGCCAGCTTTCCTCTCAATGTGTTTGGTAACCCCATTAACACTAGTAGGAGTTACATGTGCACACAGGGAATAATGGTCTCCAACATCCCTATGACAACTGCTAATTCAGTGCGACTGATGTATAATTTCTGCTTCAGGCTTGAAGCAGTCTTTGGACCATGAAGTTAGTCTTACAGCCATGTTCATGAATTGCTTTGTTGCCAATTCAAATAATAATAATGTAGGAATTTTAGCAGGATTGCGTTTAGTTGATTAAGAATTTAAAAAATTAAGGTGATAGTAATAAACTCTTCAGATTCACGGTCCATTTCCTACAATTGAATATGTGAACTGACTATGTTAATCTTAACTAAAACAACTAAAGACTGATCAAAATTTCAGGCTTTTATGACTAAAGGCTGATGGAGATCTTTAAAGAATTCTGAGTGATGAAAACTTAACGCCTTTGTTCAAAGTTGTATCATAGAGAAGGCAGCACCTTTTATTAGACGCTTAACTTAGGTCTGTGGCAAGACGGGAATAGGAAGCTTTTTCTTGGCAGGAATAACCACAACTAGTCTTTTAACACTTTATAGTGTTTTTCTTTTATGGATGAGTAAAATAACTTCTCTTATGAGCGAATAGATGAAAATATTCCTTAATAATTTTCTTTCTATGTATATTTTGGTGAGAACCGGGCACCTAATATCATTAGGCAATTTTGACAATTCCAGAGCTGCCTGGCTGCCCAGTCTTTGTTATAATCTCTTGGTCTCAGATGTATTGTGCATTTGAGTTCCAGTAACAGTTAATGCATTGAAAGGGAGGGGGAAGTATTGTAATTTCAGTCACTGGGTCTCATTTTAATGGCATGTTCCTTTGGATTTCCACTGTGAGGGTGATAATAGAAGCCTACAACTGTTCTCTTAGTAACTACATATCTTGTAGCATCTCCTCGCCTAGAAGTCTTTCCATGTCTTTCCATGTTTCTGAGTCTCTTCAATTTCTGCACTTTAATAGCATTCTCAGGCTGAACACAATCATCCAGAAGAAAATTTAACTTTCAGTAGTAAAATATTTGACATCACCACCACCTTTGAAAGACAATGTTTTGTTTGCTTCTGCAAGCTGAGCAGAATATGTCTCCCACTCTTAATTCTTATGACTTTGTAAAAGCTTTTAGTTATTAAAAGTAGTAGTTTATTTCCTTTCAAGCCAACTGAAAAGTCCCAAGTTTGCTAATTGGTTCTATGTTTTTTGGAACAGTATTGTTGTGCCTTTACATAGATGTGAAAAATATATTAGCAGCTCGCAGTTCAGCAGAAGTCAGGAATGCAGACAAGTACTCTTTCACCGCTGTCGGTTCTTCTGGTAAAGGAGCAAGTCCCATGTCTCACAGTAATAATAATGCAAGGGTAATTCCCTCTTAAAGAAAGCTGAGATGACCCTCACTATTAGATTATCGCCCATGTCCAGAATTGGCTGTTCTAAGAGCTCACTATTATTGCATGTGGACAGTTAGCTTCTTCCACAAATTCTAAATTTTGTACCGAAAGACTTTTCTCTGTTCATTAGGATTCAGAAGGTTTGCCTTGGCATTTTTTAAAAAAACATTTACTCAGCTATTCAGACAGCTCTTCAAATGTCAGCCAGAAGTATGGTCACTGTTGAAAAGCAAAACCTTCCCTCTAGGAACCCTGAGTATTTTAAAATCAGGAACACTTACTGTGCCCCTTGAGTGTAATAGTGCTGCCTCTTTAGCCATTCAAGTTGATTAAAAAAGAAAAAAAATTAAAAGAAAAAATTAAAATTGGGAAGTCCTGTCACCTTCATCTGTCACAAATAACTTCCAGATCCTCTGCACGTGCCAGGAGGGTTATTTAGAAGTGGGATATTTTGTTCCTCTTCACAGCTCTGTAAATAGAGATCTATGAAGCGTATGCAACTGTATTGGTAACACTGTGTGCTTAATTATAGGTGTAGGCTTTTCATCAGCAGAGGATATCTTTGCAATGTTCTGTAATGCCTAACCTTGTTAATACTAAGAGCATTTTATTAGTGAAGTACAGCTGTACTAGTGAAGTGTCCCAAGTCCAATATCCTGAGGGATATTTGAAGTGATCCTGTTTCTCACCAGAAAGCAGCAAAGGCATTGCGGATTTGCTGTAGAGAAGTGTCATGCCTTAGTGCATTACTGATTCTGCTCTAGGCCAGATTTTACTGCAGAATTAACTCCAAAACATCTGTAGAACAAATCTTGTTGCTTGCTGTGTAAAAAAAAAATGTGTTGCTAATTTTGTGGGTGGCATTTCTCAGTCTGCTTGGGAGTGCCAGGAACCATATTGTATTATTTTTAAAGCCTCTGAAGGCTGATACTAATCTGTCTGTAACTGTAAAATAATAATTTGATGTAATGACAGGAGAAATAAACTTCCCAGTTGACTTGATAGAAAAATGTGTTCTTGTTGAGCAGATATTTCCAGAGTTAATAAGTAATAAAAAAAATTGGCTGGCAAGAAATGCTGCTAATTTCAGTGACACTTAATAACAAAAACAACTTTTAAAATGCAAATTACTTAGGAAAGAGCTAACCTCTTCTGGGTCCCAATCTCACAGGTTAGAAGCAGGAGGAGGTAGCCAGCCTGATTTCTTCCCCCCTGCTGTTCTGTCCTGGCGGGCAGTGTGTGTGCTTCACACAGCCTAGGCATCAGCAGTGAAAATGCTGATAGTTTGATCCGTATAAACACAAGGGGGAGAAGCACTAACGCACAGGAGCCCTGATTTTAAGTACTATTAGCTACAATTACTCAAAGCAATTTAAAAATAAAAGTTATTTCCCCTCATTTCTAGTTCAAATTAAATCTTCTGAGGTATTCATAACTGAAGTATGTCCTTCTTGCCTTTTCAACTGGTCTCTGTGTGTGTGGTTTTCTTTCTTTCTTTTAAACTTTCACTTATATCTAGAGTTAAAGAAGACTTTCCTAGGCCTTCGAGGAAATCTTTTTCTGTGGATACTGTATGTTAAGTTACTTTGTCCAAATAGAATACCAAAAAAGAGTTTTTTCATTGGAAATCATTCTAGGTGCTATAAAGCTACTATCAAAGTATCGTTAAGGGCTATTGCTCATGTAGCAATCTTAAAAGATGACTAGAGCAGTTTTTGTTCTTGGGGATAATTGACTTCACTTACTTTTCTAGACAAAGATAGAGTTTCTGAAAAACCTTCTATAAGCATAAATGTCTCATTACATTTGTATGCAAGATGCAACTCGGTGTTGTCTGCCCATTTTTATCTAGTCTCTAATGACCTTGCAGACTGATATTCACAGTAATAACAACACTAAAAGTTGTGCTGACCATTTATATTCAAGATCAGTCATAATTTAATTCATTTTTTCTGAAATGATGTTTATTAGAAGGAACACAATTTGCATTTCTGTTGTATGTAGTTTAAGTTGCAGTATATAACTTGTCTTTAACAGCTTTGCCTCAGTTTCCATGTTTTCTAAAGTATGAGCTTAAAGTGGATGCTTCATTATATTAAAGATGGAAGACATGGAATAGAAATAAAGTTGTTTTATAAGGTGATATATCTAACATAAACCAATGAAGGCTGATTAAATGTCTGTGGTCCTCTAGGGAACTTCCTGGAATCAGTGATGTTCAGAAATGTGGATAGGCTGAGGGAAAAAGTATGACAGATGAAGAAAACGTCAAATTAAACCAAGGAGATGTACACACAGCAAAAGTTTACTGGAAACTATTAATTCCCAAAGTTAAGGATTCAGCAGATTTTCATTTAGGCTCATTTTGTCCACTAAATTTTATAAGTTATGTGTTTTGATAATTCTCTACACAATGTCTCTTTCCATCAAAATTTGCAAGTATTTTATTTGGGACGGATTTACATGACCAGACATGAGACAGAACTGTGTGTTTTTCTGCATGTTGCACCCATAATGAGATAATAGAGAAAACATCAGAAGAAATTGATTGCGTGTGTGGTGGGACTTCATTAGGAAGTTTAACCTAGCGCCTTCTTTTATTCAGTGATCACTAGCTTTTCATACAATTAGAATGAAAATGTCTGGGAGTTTGTTGGACTTTGGTACATCATTCCTTTAACTGCTAATTAACTGCATCAAGTTCTTGCACCCCTCATGAACTTACTAAGGATGACTTGGACTGCAAATTGTCTTGTAGAATTTATTTGCTGTTTAAATGTAGTTGTCTCCTACAAGCTTTCTCTTACAGAGCTTTGAAGACCAAACTTGAAGTTTGGAAACTTTAGATATCTCTACAAATTCATAGATGTCACATTATACTTCTATGAATCTTTTCATCAAAGCATTGAAAAAAACCCCAAACACCCCCCCCTTCCAAAACCCAAAACAAAATGCCAACCAAACCAAAAAAAACCCACCCCAATATAGTCTGACACTCTTCTATGGAGTCTCATAGAAGAGAATTTTCTGCGTATTTACTGTATAGGCGAGAGAAATTATTAGAGTTTCATCTGCCAAAGTTGTTTATTGAGTGCTCTTAAAAAAGGTCCAGAAGGATAAAACGTAATGTTCTTATCTTTTAGGGAATATAACTGCAAGCTTACCTTCACTTTCACTAAGCTTTCCATTTGGAACTCACCAAATGTCCCTTATGGTATCTCTGTAATTCATTGCAGGCTCAGGATGGATGGGAGTTGTAGAATGAAATTAGAGAGGGTAATATATGTTGTAGATGGCTACAGCATATGCTAGTTTCTTTTCATAAATAGCTTTGTGCCATAGGAAACATGAGAGCATGGAAGCATGAGAGATGGTAGGAGAAAAGGAAAGAAGGACTCAAGGGCTGTGAGGCTGATGAGAAACCCCCAAAGAGACGGGAATCTGGGTAAGGGAGACTTGGATTTATGCAGCTAATGTCTATAATGGCTGTCAGTGACTGAAGTAGGTGTTCATACCTTCCTTGCTGGCTCTCTTAAAAAACTCTGGGCAGATCACACTGTGACAGAGACCTTTTTGCCTGTTGGTACCAACAGCAGAGTCACAAAATGCTTAAAATACTTGTTTATGTTTAAATGCTTTTGTTTTCAATACTTTTGTCCAAAAACTTCTTAAGAATCGTGAGCAGGCCTGCCCTTAGATTCCATATCTCCTTTACACAGACTGGGAACAAATCTCCTCTTGTGCAAATTATTTAACCTCTGTGTAATTGCTGCATTTATAAAATGGGAATTACAGGGCTCTGTGGGATACAGTCTGCATACATATGGTTGCTGTTACTATTGCAGTACTGTGGGAAAGCAAAATGCTGCACTCTACAGAAGCCCTGCTGAGAAAAAGCAACCTGGAGGCTTGTTCAGTGGCATCCTACAAGGGGAAACAAACGTCTCTCCCTCTCTATGGAACTCCGCATTTTGAGAGAAAAAGATATGTAGCCAAGGTGAACTATGCCTTGAACAAGAAAATAAAGTGAGGTAAGAGAATCTGCAACTAAACTAGTAACTTGAACTTTCTTTACAGCTGGACGCTGGTGATTTTAGCCCTATTTCTAATATAAATGACCCCCAGACTCTTTCCTCTCTTTAAGCTTATGCATAATTCCTGAGTAATTATTAATTTTTTCATACCCAAACTTTTTGTTGTTTTCTTGGGTTTTGGAGGTAAAACCACTGCTGTTACCATGCATATATAGTATTTAGGTTCAGAGTATATATAGAAAAGTACGTATATTATATATAAAAAAAAGACATATATCATCATAAAAAGAAAAAAGGCAAACTTAGAAAAAGTGAACAATACAGGGTTCATAAATTGTGCCAACTATTTATTTTATGACTGCAATATACTTCATAATAAACCCAAGTTTATGAATTGGAATATATAAAATGTTGTCAAATGATTTGCAATGATTAATGTCAGCACATTTGTGTAGTAAAAATTTGCTAATAGAGGCTGCTCCTTTTAAACTACTTCTCCTTCAGTTACTGCCATTATTTCAGTGTGTGTGTGCCTATTAGAAATATGATTTCTCATATCACTTTAAGGATTAACAAAAATCTCTTTAGCAGTGATTTTGATCAAGGGTAAATACATGCCATTATTGAACTGTAAACTCACTTTATTATCCCATAATGCCAGGGACAATGAAACTGAAAAGTAAATTAAATGTGCAACTCAAATATTGTTTCCGTGAAAGAAAATGGAGTTTTACTGCCTGAACATTAATGGAAACTGCATGTGTGGTTTCTGTCCTCTAGAGGATATTGTGCCAAAATGGCATATCTGTAAACTCCATACATCCCGTGAGAAGAAACCATAATTTTAGATACCAGCTTTTCAAAGTCCAGGGTGCTCAGAAGTATAGCTCAGCACTTCAATAAGAGTGTGTGGATACTGAGGTTCTGCTATGGCTATCCATGTTAGCCAGATTAAAGCCAATTTGGGTACATCTGCAAATGCTGCAATAGCCACAATTACTATAAACTAACCATGGGAGAGTGAAAACAGCAAAAGAAATGATTTTTCGTTGCTTTGGATGTTTCTATCCGTGCAAGGTTGACATTGTAGTAGTATTTTGTTACCCACTTGAAAATTTGTAATGATGCCAATCCTACCTCACCATTTATTTTTGGATTACAAAATTCAGTACCCACAGAATTTTTCTACTTAGGTTCTGCTAACGAAATCACAGGGCTCTTGCTCTTATCTCTGCCTCTGTTTAGCCAACTGTTGAATTTTAGTATATACCGGGAAAGTTCAGTGCTCTTTCTAAGGTCATGTGCACTCAAATCAGCTCTCCATATATTTTAGTAGCACACATTTTGTAGAGCTGTATCTGGGTATTCTCCCCTGCCCCCCGTCACTAACAGCTCCAACTGCTGGAATTCAAACCATGCTGTAGAATGCTCATTCTGTTACTATTGCAGCCTGCTTTCTTCTGTCAGAAATTCAATCAAAATCTGTTTTATTAGGAATGCTGCTTCTTTGCTTGAAGAGCACAGGTTATTCTGCCCAGTTGGAATGCAAAATGTTTCTTTGTTGTCTTTGAATTTAGTAAGTTTACAAACTCCCTTTGATATGTATAAATATTTCAGGAGAGATGGACTCTCGGCCTAAAGTTCTGTCTTTGCCCCCTACATGGAACAGAAGAGGGAAGGGAGGAGCCAGCCTTCCTTCTTGCTTTCCTTCTTCTATTTATTGACCACAGAAAGCTGCTTGTTGCTTCATTTCTGCCTTTTTACCCTGAGAGAGTCTTTGTTATAAATTCTTATTTAACTTGCAGTAGTTTTTAATGTCTGTGCAAGGTGAGAGTGTGGAATCTAGTTTCAGTAAACTTACCTTAGGTCCATGAGGCTGCTCTGAGCCTTCCAGCCCTCTGTAGAGGCATCTCCACACAGCCAGTTCACAGGACATGCCTAGAGTGCTTACTAGGATTATGACATATCCAGTATGGTTTTTTTTCATTAGAGTTGTCAATTGCAACAAAAGCCTTCACCATCTGCCTTCTGATTACAGTAAAGTTCTCAATGAATCAAGCTGATACAACAAGCTTATTTAGGGCTCTGTTCTCTACTAGATTATGGGCAACACTTCTTATATGTTCATTTAACTGGGGCTCAGGATAATTAAACAAACACCCTCTTTCACGCCATCCCCAAAGGCAGGGGTTTTGAAGACATTTCCAAAGTGTACAAAACCATACTTGGTCACATCACATGAGATTGTGATAGCATGGTAAGTAATGTAAAGGGGTAGATCAAAAGAGCACTCCCTTGCGTACCCAGATGGCAGCTGAAGGCCAAAGTACATCTTTTTCCAAGCAAATACCTAGAAACATTCACACTGGTGATGTTGCCCTGTGACATTTTGTTAGCATTAAGTGAGCAGCAGAAGAATCGCCACCACACTGGCAGAGATGTTCTGCTTCTGTCTTTATAGGTAAAGACAAGAGGATACCCACTTCCATCCTTGGATGGTGAGAATACCTAGCGCAACGTCTTGCTTTGGTGGTACTCAAGAAATGAATTTGATCTTACCAGGGTATTTTTGAGCTGAGAGCAATGTGCTGCCTCTGACCCAGAGCAACATAAGACAGGTGATGAGAGACGCCACAGTGGCAATGCTTGATGTGAATAGACAGGGAGAAACTGGATCATTTTCGCCATGACAGGAACTTGTCTACTTATGGAGTCATGTTATGCTGATGTCCACTCAACTGCCAGCATTAATGAACAGTGTAGAACATCAGCTGTGAAGATGCTTCTTTTCTTTCTTCCTCCCGTGTCAGTGTATGGTCACAGAAAAGAAACGATAGGTTCTGCAGGGACTGTTAGTCGCATCCATGATTCCCTTCTCTAAAAGCCTGGAAATTTCAGATCTGTGAATGGCTTTGTGATCTCTGGGTTCCTGATCTTTGTGGAGTCTGGCATAGCTGCTTTCTAATTTGAAGAGGGGGAAGATGTTCAGGTGAGAGATTGCAGTATTCATTGCATCTCTTTGGACTAAAGAATTTTGGTTCTTGAATCTGTTAAGACTGCTGTTAATGGAGATATTACCACTTCCGTGGAGGCAGAACATGATGGCCCCAAAGTATGCGAACGCATCACCTAGAGCCAGCCTCTCTGCATTTTCACAAATCACCTGGGATTTTGACTGTTAGAAACATGTTTGTTTTTCCATATGGTGGTATAAAATGAAAGTTTTGCTAATGGCAAGAAAAGATGAAGAATGAGGAAACTTCAAGCTTCAATATGAGAGCCTTTCCCTGTGTGGCTCTTGGCACCCTTTCCTTTGCTAAGCCCTTCACACTTTTGCAAAGATCCTGCCTGAAAGAAAGAGAACTGGCCACTTCTTTTGCAGCAGCCGTCTAAATGGACCTCTGACTCCGTGTCACCAGTTGGCCAATTAGAGCCTTCTGCTCAAACTGGGGTCTGACCCCAGTGCCTGTATAGCTTCTGTGACAACTTTTAGAGCATCTTCAGTGCTGAGAGGTCTGGAGTAGCCATCTGAGGGTCTCATACTCACAAACGGATTTCCTTCGCAAGGCAAATAGACTAGAGCTCTTTTGGCAAAACTCTGCCAAACTGTTCTGTCTTCTAGAACTCTCACTATCTAGGAATCACCTGCAGGACAATCTGTACAGACAGTCGCATCAAGGGGGAAAAAAAAAAAAGATATCTCTTTCTGTAATTATGGTTCCTTTTGAGTGTGTTATCATACTTTTAACAATTTATTTTTCTTTGCCACACTTAAAGAATGCTGGACTTTGCACTGGTGAAGAAAGCAAGAAGCTGTTCTGCTTGTGACTTTTTTGCTTTTTGGGGGCACAGCAGAGAACTCTGCTTGCTTAAGAAATCTTCAGTCATGAGCATAAAGAATTCCTCTAAGGAGAGTAGAGGATGGGAGGGGCAAAGAAGGGGAGTTCATTCGATGCAGGCCTAAAACGGTGTGGGAGAAAACTGCTGTCTTTTTTGCCTGCCACAAGCTAGTAGCTCATTGCATTTGCAGCAAAAGGTTAAATGTGGAACAGCTGGGAACTTTTTCAAATGTTTTCATTTCTGTCCTCCTCATTAGCTGCAAAAGGAAGTGTTTTTCAAAGGTAAGGTGAGATTCTTTTGGGGTTTCAACAATATTATAAACTGATGTTGGGGTTCTAGCAGAGAACTAGAATGTAAGTAACTGATCTGGTTTTATTCCCTAACCATCAAACCTCACTTGCTTCTGGTATGAAAATCCGTATGTGCAAAACTGTCTTCACATGTCACCAGATGTTCTGCTCCAGATGTGCTGTGTTGGTCCAAAACATTTTGTTTACATCTGGTGTTGCTGTGTCTGTCACTGACCGCGTGTCCCTCCGTAGTAGGCTGATTTCAGGTGGGAGTTCTCAGTGTTTCCAGCCAAGGCGGTGTTTCCTGTACAGGTACTCCTGTACCTGGGATTATTGTTTTTTCCTTCTATCCCACATATTTTGCCTAGTTCTATTTTTGGCATAGCGGAAACAGGGAACGCTCAATTCCAGAGGCGTATTCCCTAATTCCTTCCAGC
>KZ506652.1:67832-81343 GCA_002844005.1 Limosa lapponica baueri
GGGCTCTGCATTGCGGGCGCTCGCCCCGCTCCGCTCCGCGCCCACGGCGCTACCGGCTCAGAGGAGCCGGGCCCGGGGGGGGCTGCTCGGGCGAGGGGCCGCTTTGGGCAGGGGAACACCTTCCCCCCCCCCGTCTGCGGGGGGCTGGGGCGACTGACCTCATTCCGAGAAATCTTAGATGCACGCATGGTATTTGTTCTCGCTCTGAAAGAGGAATCTGTCAGGATCTGTGTGAATAACGATCATCTGGAGTTCGCAGGGTGCTGTACAGTGCAGTGAGGTATAACGTGCATATAAAACATAATGCGGTGAGGCACGCGACCTTACATAATCTAAATTTAAAAAGCTCCCTAACCCTGTGCTTATCTGGGAGGTTGTAGGAATACGTCTGTTGTAAGCTCTTTCTGGAGGCTCATTAAGTATCTCTCTGACGTGAAGATGCAGAGCCCCTCGTGAGCCAGTGCTGAAAATAAAAGAATAAATTGTTGACTACTTTTGCTGTAGTTCTGTCACAGGAAGTTCCTCGTCCGTGGTCAGTCTTGTGCACACACAGTGATGCTCGTGGCTACCTGGGCATACGTAGCTCCACACTGCAGGAGGGAATGGTCTTTTCTGCTGGCCCTTAGATGCGCCTTTAAATTGACAAGCTATAACGCTGTCATATTTTGACAAACTCTTGAGGCTTCTCTCCCTAGGCCTGAGTAGTGCTGCAGTTTCTAGCATACAGATATAAATTTAGTGTAAACAGGAAGAAACCTTTCACACTTTTCATTTGACCTTCAGCATCTCAAATACTTGAAACTGATGATGAGGGCAAGTATTTTGCAATGGACTGGTTTAAAATATGTTGCTGGATGCAACATATAAAACTCAAATCACATCTCGGCTGACACACAGTCAGTGTTCTGAGCTCTCTATCCAAAGGAAACTAATGTCTGATAAATTTGGCCCACATTTTATTTTAACTCAGTCCTTACAGATGACATTGACTTTAAAAAAGGTTGCTATGGCACAGATTTAAAGCAAAGTGTATTAATCTTCTAGAATTGAAAGTGCTGTTGGTAGGAAAAGTGTTGTTTTGGTACTTATAATCTGTTATTAAAATATGAGTGTGATAGCTGTTGAGACTGGATCTGGCTCTGGCTCTGTTTTCTGCTGTTGATGCGAATTGACTAAACGGTCTCTCTTCTATGGACAAAGGCCGGATTTTGCCCAGGTGTGTGTGTGCTGCTCACACAGGGACAAGCTAAGAGTTTCCCCATTTGAATCTGGAATATACGTGAATATCAATGCCTACCTTCCTCTACAATACTTTCTTTCTGTTACAAGCTTGTGTGCTTTTGATAAAGCTGTGAGATTGATTGTGGTGTGGATTATAGAACCAATGTGGGCTGTGTATGCCCACACAGCAGAAAGGATGGTATGACGTGGAATAGAAATGACGTTTTTGTGAACCCTGCTCTTTTGTGATATTACATTTTTATGTTTGTAGCTTACAAGAAGCTCAGTCATCTTCAGGACAGCTTAATTCATGTATAATATAACAACTGTTAGGAGCATGAGTCTAATAGACTAATAATTTGCTATATGTATAGTGCAAAAAAACCTAATTGATTGCTTAATCATAATGTGTCTATTTTTGAAAAAGGTAGGTTTTTTTGCAAATGGGATCTAGAAGATTTTGGTCTTGGTTTACCAATACAAATTCAAATAAGGGCAATAATGGCTGGATGTCACAGACTCCAAGTAAGTGTGGAATGATAGGTGGGAAGGTACTTAGTCCTTCTGCTGTAAGCCTGGCTCTGCACCTTTCCTTGCCCCTGGCATATCTCCCTTACCATCATGTTGGCAGGCTCAGCAAAAAGGCCACGGACAGAAGAGACTTTCAGTGAACGGGACTCCAGGTCAGGAATTTTGTAGAGCTGTACACGTGCAGGCATATGAACAATGACCAATGCAGCCCTTGTGCTAATCATTGCCATAGTTGCCCTTTGTGTTACTTATTAAAAAGTCAGGGAATCTATGTTTTAATTAGCCAAACTACTATATGTAGAACATCTAATTTAGAACTATAGGTTTTAAATCTAATCACTGTGATGTTTTCATGTCATTTAGAGTCTTGTATGAGTTCATTGCTATCATATCTGTGTTATTTGGGGAAAAAATGGTATTTTATTACATTTTTTTATTTATTGCATAGACACATAAGAACTTTAAAAATGTGTATTGTTGTTACATATTGTTGTTTAGCTCATTATTGCCTTTAGACACAGTAACTTCTATAGTCTTAAGAGGAGGAGAACAACACTGGCAAGGTATTCCCACCTAGTTCCCACATATTGCTGGAGAGCAAGTTGGAGTTGAGAGAGGGAAAGAACTAAGGGAACCAGCAGGATATTTGTCACCTGATAGTCTCAACCTCAGATCTTACAGTGTTTAGTGCAGTCTCTTTCTGTTTAATATATTCTGCATTCCCCAAAAGATCATGAAATCTGAATCTCCTTTTGACTTGACTTTCATAAAATATCTTGGGACTCATATTAAGCAAAAATTAAACATAAACTTCTAATTAACAAAATGGCAAGCCCTCAAAATATCAAGTGCAACTGTTATTAAACTGGGGGCTGAAAGAAGTAGAAAAGGCTTTTTTATTGTTGTTGTTGAAGACTTTGTAGTATACCAGTTCATTTATAGTTCATGTGCCCTGCACAGCCATGCAAATGCATTCATAGATATTTAGACCAAAGCATGGAGCTAAATGGTATGTGGACCTTCTGAACAAATTCATTGGTGGGAGATAAACCTGACTGCTTAGACGGTCTGAAAATTCAGCAGTGTAAGTACTACTTAGCAAGAGTAGAACTTCACCAGTTCAAATGCGATATAAATGCTGCATAGATGTTACACTGCATCTTCCTGTGTTTCTTTATTGTTGGTTTCCTACAATGAAGTATGACAAAAAACTGAGGAAGTTGAGTGTCCCCAGATAAGATGGCAGAACTCTCCTCAAACCCTTGATAGTAATTAATTTGTTTTATTTTAAAGGCAGATTGATTAGCGTATGCATGTAAATGTAACACCACAACTATTTCACCATCAAGTATTTGCTAGTCTTTTTGTCCCTGATTACAGACTAAGGGAGGAAAAACTGTAAATCTAACAAGCATGGAGATACCCGAAATATGAACGACTTCACTTACAGTTCTGTTTTTATATTGTTCTCCTACCATAACCGCTTCTGTGATGGGTTTTCCTGATTTTAAGTAGTTTAAAGAGACAAAGCTAATTGTGATGTATTTCAAGTCTCATTCTCAGTTTACTTCAGATTTTCGCTCTCCTATTTGAGGTCAATGCTGTCTATTTTAGGATATAGTTATACCAGTGATTTTTCATCATTGTGCTTTGCTGTAATGTTTTACTGCAGAATATTATTGACATTATTTGTACTTATCTTATTTAATACCTCTTGGATGGACCCTTGGCAAAGCTTTAGGCTTGAAATAGAGAAATTGTTGAACTTGCTTATTAGCTTTTATTAAAAGGGTTTATAAATTAATTAGTACTTTAGAGTCTCTCAGCCTTTTGAAATACACTTTAATTTGAAAATAAAAATAAAAAATCAGAAATCCCAGGACAAGACTATGAATTTGCTCCAAATAGGTTGAAAATCTAGTTTCTTATGTAATTTATAGAAGAAATGGAGGATTGCTATTGCTGAAAGTATTTTTGAATACTTCCGTTTTTTTCAGAATTAGCATATCTGCAAATACTTCATAATACATTTAGTAAAATTAGCATGTTTCACATTGTACGTTGAAAATTTCATCAGTCAGAACACTGAGTTACGCTCTCTGATCATGATCGCAATCTTGTATGCGATGCTTCAATACCATTTAACCTCTATGGAGAACAAAGTATGCTTTTTATTAATACAAGGGTAAAGTAGCCATTTTTATCTGTCAGTGTTTTGCAGATACTGAGTGCTCTACAGTGAATTTTTTTTCACTTGCACATTCTCTTAGGATCTGCTGAGTAATCGCATGCATTGACGAGTTAATCAAAGAAGGGGCAAAACCCCTGTAGAAACTGAGAGAGCTGTGAAAGAATTTTGATTCTTGTTTCTGTCACAATGGTTATATTTCCGCTATTGTTTTCGGAATTAGAGTAAGGAACACTGAGAACTTGTTCTTTAATTAGAGGCTTGAAATATCACGTTTCTAATCCTGATGTCTGCTGCTGCCATTAGTGACCTCTGTCATATGGAAATTTACAAAGTTGTTACTGCTGCATATGGCCAGGAGATATAATATATTTCTAAGCTATTGCTATGATGTTATCAGAAACGTGTTCTAATGCCGGTGATTAAAATGGCTAGCTGCCATGGTGATAGTACCATAGAAACTAGTAAAATAATCATTGCCTATTAGGAAATCTGAATTAAAAAATTCTCTATTTTTCTGTCTTTTATGTTTCGGCACCTTATCAGGAATGAAACTCGGCTGATGTTACATTCCCGATGGAAAAAAATTATTGAAGAAATTCCTTTGCTGTGTGTTACACAGGAGAACAGGCTGAGGTTCTTGAATTGGTGCTGCTGAAACATTAAATGTGTGAGTGTCTGACAGCTCAGTCATTCCACAGACGGCTTCTAGTCTCAAGAACAAGGGCATTGGAGTAGGGGCCTTTCCTACAGCATTGATCTTTGTTGTTAAGTCACTTTACTCTCTTCTACTGTCGTTATTTTCTAAATAGTGCAGTAAGTGTAATTTTCTTCAAAAGCACTCCTCCAGCACAGAAGGGCTATGGCTGCGTCCCACAGCGTCTGCATAGACACTCAAAGCACAGTAATAATAGAAATTTAATCTGGGAGCCTGACTTTGTAAGTGGTTTTGCCTATCTCAAACTATGCAAACTGTGAACATAAGAATGCCAAATAAGATCATGTAGCAGGTAATATATTTACTTGATCAGCTTTTCCTGTCTCTTTTGAGATCTATTGCAACAAGAAACAAAGCGTGAGAGACAGTCCTCGACTTGCATTGCTCCGTCTCTTGGTTGGGATGAGTCATTTCTCTATTACTGGCAACTGACTCTATCAGGTATTTACACCCAATTGGAAATGGCTAAGCAAGGACATGGATGGAGGTGATCCTAGATGTAACTGTCTAGGTATGTATGCATCAAATTTCTGGGTAAATACTTAGATTACCTTCAAAATTTCCAAGATACTGCAAAGGAGCTTTTATCCTGTGTTAAGTAGTTTTCCCTGTTAGCACTGAGAGTGGTGCAAAGGACAGATTCTTGGCGGTAAACCTGAGTTTAGTAGTTAGATTCACTCTGTACTAAGCAGCAAACAGTAGAAGTAAATGCAGGCTATCAAACTCTACACTTAGATACAAATATTACAGCACACTCGCTCTAATCAGAATAACGTACTTACCTGAGAACAGAACCCTGACCAAGGTGTTGCAGGTGGGTATGTCAGGGACACTTAGTCTCAGATCTACCATCCCTTACCAGAAACCTGTCCATCTATCACCTGAGCACGTTTAATATCCCAGTAGCTTCTATTTTAAGTCTTAGAGCTGTTACATTGTCAATTCTGGAGAAAAGGAGGACATACAGGTACATTAAATAACATTGTGGTAACGGGAAAAGATTATTTTAGTGTAAAGAAAACATTGATTTAGCAAACTATAACTAAGCATGAAGCAATGAAATCACCTCCCATGTCTGTCTAAATAACTCTTTAGATCTTTGCCTTGGGAAGACACAGGTGAATCAAAGGAAAGGTAGAGTATAAAGTTAAGGCAGATTTATTTAATTCCAACAGAAATAATGATAGAATATACAACCTGTAGATAAAGTTCACATGTGGGAAAGAGTCAGGGAGTATCATGTGTTCATCAGTTCTACAAGTACAGCTGAGCTGAAGAGAAACTTCCTTTCAGCACAAATTACCAGAAATAACATATAATGTAGTAGTTTCTGAGAGAAGGCCACCAGGATAATATTAAATAAAGTCAGGTTGATACAGTGTCTGCAGTTTGAATAGTTGAGGCTTTTGCTGTTAAGAAATTGCCACTTAAAAGTAGTAACCTTTTCATTAATTGTCAGTATCAGGATGCTTGAGCATTTACAAGCTGAGGATTAAATTCAGAGATTGTGAGGTTAACTTGAAAATTTGGAATTTAAAATAAAAAATCACAACAGCTGAACAGCTGAGATGCTTTATATCAATTTTGTTTTTTCTCAGTGTTTCATGTTTGTTTTTTCAATAATCATGAAAACAAGACTTGAAACAAAACCATGGGAGTGTATGTCAATGCCACGTCATTTAGGGGAACCTCCAGGTCTGAGTGAGAGTTTGCCACAAGCATTTGGGCTTTATACAATGTCTCTTCTGTGTTGAAACACTTGTGTGAAACAATGAATTTTTGAGCCAGGTAGTTGAGAATGACTTTTAGTGGATAAGGAACACTTGGAATGACAGGTTCCATAGAAGCAAAGTGTTTCTTAGCAATAGACAGTTTGTTTTTTCAGGCTGCTTTATATAGATGCAGTATTTTAGGACCTCAGATATACAGAACTCATATCTATCTGTTTATAATTGAAGCTTTCTTGCGTGTTTGTGTTATGGTAGAGTTCCCCTGTTCTGTTCATTGCTAAATACTTGGAGGCAGAGTTTCAAATAAGCTAGGAAAAGTTGTTTGCGCTCATATAAATAATCCTCTTCTGGGAGGCACCCAGAAGCATTTTAGTGATTTTGGTTTTTTTCTCATATTCTTCTCAGTCTATAATCATACTTGTATCTCTCTGCTCTAACGTTCCAAACTGAGGATGCTTAATGGATAAGGTTTTGGGCAGGAAAATATAACAGTTTTAGGCAGGAAATACAAAGATAGATATTAATTAGTGTATAGGCAGACTGTAAATGCTAAAAGCAGAATTTAGAATCATGGAATTGTTTGTGTTGGAAGGCACCTTTTAAAGGCCATCTAATCCAAACCCCTGCCATAAGCAGGGACACGTTCAACTAGGCCAGGTTGCTCAGAGCCCCATCAACCTGATCTGGAATGTTTCCAGGGATGGGGCATCTACCACCTCTCTGGGCAACCTGGACCAGTGTCTTACCACGCTCATTGTAAAAAATTTCTTCCTTATATCTAGTCTAAATCTTCCCTCTTTTAGTTTAAAGCCGTTACCCTTGTCTGATGGCAACAGGCCCTACTAAAAAGTTTGTCCCATCTTTCATGTAGGCCCCCTTTAGGTACTGGAAAGGGCTATAAGGTCTCCCCGGACCTTCTCTTCTACAGGCTGAACAACCCCAACTCTGTCAGCCGGTCCTCATAGCAAAGGTGCTCCAGCCCTCTGATCACCTTTGTGGCCTCCTCTGGACCCACTCCAACAGGTCTGTGTCTTTGCTGTGCTCAGAATCCCAGAGCTGGATGCAGCACTGCAGGGGGGTCTCACCAGAGCAGAGTAGAGGGTAAAATCAACCTCCCTTGACCTGCTGACCACGCTGCTGGAGATACAGCCCAGGATGCAGTTGGCTTTCTGGGCTGCCAGCGCACATTGCTGGCTCACGTCCAGCTTTTCATCACCAGAAGCGGATGTCAAAAGATTACAGAAGTCCAGATAAACGGCATCTGTAGCTCTTCCCTTGTCCACTGATGTAGTCACTCCACCATAGAAGGTCACTAGGTTGGTCAGGCAGGACTTGCCCTTGGTGAAGCCACACTGGCTGTCCCAAATCACCTCCCTGTCGTGCATGTGCCTTAGCATAGCTTCTAGGAGGATCTGTTCTGTGATCTTCCCAGGCACAGAGGTGAGGCTGACAGGTCCCAGGGTCCTCCTTTCTACCCTTTTTAAAAATGGCAGCAATGTTTCCCTTTTTCCAGCCACTGGAGGCTTCACCTGACTGCTGTGACTTTTCAAATATTATGAAGAGTGCTTGGCAACTACATCAGCCAATTCTCTCCAGACTCTGGGATACTTCTTGTCAGGTCCCATAGACTTCTGTATGTTCAGGTTCCTCAGGTGTTCCTCAGGATGACAAATCTGACTTTTTCTTACGTTGGGAGGGACTTTGCTCCCCCAGTCCCTGCCTTGCAATCCATCCACTCAAGGGGTGTGGGAAGAGAAGTTGCCAGTGAAGACTGAGGCAAAAAAGTTGAGTGCCTCAGCCTTCTCCTTGTCTGTTGTTACCAGTTTGCCAGTCTTGCTCACGGGGCGGGGAGGGGGAATATATGCTTTCTTTGACCTTCCTTTTCGGGCTGACATACCTGTAGAAGCTCTTATTACTCTTTGCATCCCTTGCCAAGTTCAGCTCCAGCTGTGCCTTGCCCTTCCTGACCCTATCCCTACACAGCCGAGCAGCATCCCTATACTCTTCCCTGTCCCTGCTTCCACTGCCTGTACATCTCTTTCTTGCCCTTTAGTTTGACCAGCAGGTCTCAACTCAGCCATGCTGGTCTCCTGCCTTCCTTTCCTGATTTCTTACACCTGGGGATCAAGAGCTCTTGTGTTCTATGGAACGTGTCCTTAAAGGTCTGCCAGCTGTGTTCTGCTCCCTTGGTTCTCCTGGAAAACTACCCTCAGGGACTCTTGACTGACTCCTTGAAGAGCTGGAAGCTTGCTTTCCTGAAATTCAGGGTCCTCTTTTGCTGAACTGTATCCCTCAGGAAATATTTAATCAGGATTAATAAAGGTTGCCTATTCTTGGAGAGAATAGGAGGAAACTAAAGGCTGTGAAAATACATGTTCTAGGAAGGTTACACATTTTTTTTCCACCTCTTTCAATAGAGAAGGTTCTCTTGAAGAAGCTCCATGTGGAGGTCTGTAATGTCTCCTGGGCAACACAGTTCACGTTTTTATCATTCTGCATTGCTCAAAATTTCTTCTGACATTGATAGAGCATGTTCAGAAGAAAGAGTAGCACCATAAAGTCTGGAACGGTGTTGGTTGTAATAATAATCACTATTATGTTGTTTCTTTCTGGTCTACATCGTCTTTGTAAGAGGAGATAACTGTTTTCCATCGCTTAATCCATCCCAAATACTTTCCTCAGTTCCTTTGCCCTTCAAAGGGAGAATCCCTGCAATTGGCAGAGGAGGATGGGTCAGACAGAGGCTAGTAGGTTGGAAACTGAATCTCAGGAGTTGAGACTGGGAGAATTAACAACAACTTTGCAGTGAGGTCCAACTCAGTTTGAACTGGCTTTGTTTGTGATTATCAACACAGGCTACAAACTACTCATTACTTAAAGCAAGTTTGAAGGCGCTGATTTACTGGCAGACACCTTACTGATATGATGTATTGCTTACCTGCAGGCCTGGTAGCCCTCTGACCGCAAAGAGATGATGTGCTTATTTCAGCAGACGAGCAATATGCGGTCAAGCTGGCAAACCTGATGAATGTGCATCCATCTGAGGCATTGCGAGCCTGGCTGCTCTCCCTCAGTGCTAATGCAGATCAGGTGCTTGAGAGAAGCTCTTAGGAGCACCAAATGTTGCACTACTGTGGTGGAGACCTCAATTAACATGGAAGTATAAATCATTGCCTTTTGCTACCACAGGAGATGAATATTCATGCCTGAGCAGCTCAGTTGTAAGTATCTGGAGTTGATGAGATGGTTGCATCTATCTGATAATCTCTTGACTTTCTTTGATATAGAATTTGAGAAACAGAGCCATTATCATTTTTCCTTCCTCCAGTTTTGTCTCCTAAAATATGCATTACATGAAAATGGGAGAAATGGTTCCTTCAAGAGCTATTCAGTTGTTAGCTTTCATTCCACATGCCTCCCATATTTAATATAAAATATTTTCCTATCCAGTATAAATAGAGGGATAGGTACTCGTGAGAGAATATATCTCTGAAGCCAACTGGTTGTCATTAAACGTGTATTTACAGCTATCAAAGAAAAATACGAAATATCCTTCTTTGGATTTCATAATAAAGTTTACCTCCATAAAAAGATGCTTTGTTTTCGTGAGGAAAAGGCTGGAAGAGCACACAATTTTACTCTGCATGCTGCATGTCACTGTGGGTAAAATAACCCTATGCTTTCTGTGAACCATTTTTCTTCTGCAAATCTGAGACTTATCAATGGAGGAGAAAATGATTCTGTCTGTAACAAATTCATTGGGAGTCATGCTGCCACAGTCTCTGGGAACTGGAGAAAAAGAGGTCTGGAGCTTTAAAAATACAAAACCAAACAATCCACCTCCCCCAGACCACTGAAACAAATCTTTCCTAGTAAAATAATGCCTTTGAATTGTGGAGTTCCGAGTCCCTTTGGCAGAAGATGACCTCAGAGGGAATAACTGCGGCAGTAAAACACACTTTAAGCTGAAATGCTAAAACAGTGAATGGCCAACAAGTGGGTTCAGCTCACTGCTATTACCGTTACTCTGTTCACACCTGGAAAACAAAATCTTTTGCTGTCAGAGAGCTACAGGTAAAGTCCCAGATGTTTTAAAACAGTTCTTGTGACTGATATCTATGGAAAAAAAATAATCTATTTTGTGCTGCTTGAAATGATGCCATGTCAGTATATTCACTTTTAAAGTGGGGCAAAATATAACTGTACAAAACAGTTTGCCAGATAGATTTGCCAGAGTTCTTGGTGATGTTTTATCCACAAGCTGTATATTTCGTGGATATGGAAAATACATTATGTTTAGAGAAAGGGAAAAAAAATAATAGATTTCCAGGAAAACTGTACCCTCTCAGTATTGTACAGTATATCTCATGGTCTTAAGAGGAGATAATTTTATAACTTCCAGTGCTGTACAGTAAAATCTTGGGATCTAGATGAAACAAATCTGTAATAAGTGAAACTCTAATTATAGTAGCTTGTGGTTACCTTATTTGTTTTTATCACCATACCATGAGAAATTTAATTTAGTGTTAATTATAATTGTATAATTTGAGATAATGAGCACTACACACAATCCAATTCATGCAACACTGAGAATGGGGTTTGCTAGTGTTATGAAGGTAAAAACGCCAAAGCAGAACTTAACTTTCTGTACAGATCTTTATGCAAATTGTGACCTTTATTTGATCTTCCAGCTTTAGTTACAAAGCAAATGAAATGCAGTAGCTGTATGTTTAAAACTATACAGATATATAGTTCTAAGGGACTACCAGCGTTTTTGAAAGAAAAGGTTGTTGAAAATGTAGCTGAAGACTTACAGGCACGTGTTTTAGAAGAATGAGTTATTGACAAATAGCAAAAATAGCTATTAAAAAACCTGTAGAAATCTTTAAACCCTCTACACAATTTTTTTGAAGTAGGGAAGTAGCTAATCCTACAGTATTTTGCCAGAAAAGTTGCCTTTTTTTTTTTTTAAATAATTTTTATAAATTCCTGAACAGGAAGGTAAGATAAAACCTTATTGCCTATTTAATAAAAGGTCTGGATGGAGAGCTGCTAATAATATGCAGTGTTGCTTCTGCATGTTCCCACTTTTTGTCTGGCTGGAACGTAGTTATGTTATATATTTGTAGATCTAACTGCTTTTCTTTTCTTCAAGCCTTGTTAAATTGGGTCACTGCATATAATGCACGTTAAATAAGACGAGGGTTTGTTGTATTTACAGAAAAAGTTAGAAGCAGGATTTCATAGTATTACAGGAAACATATATTACAGTTAAGAATTAGCACATTTCCTTTGAATATGTTACTAGTAGCTCACAAAGAAAGTAATGCGTTCTCCTGGAGTACATCTGCCTATGTATGTAAATTCAGTAAAGTTGTCTAAATATAACAGAAAGCAGACTGTAGCTCTAAGGTTCAATGCCTTGGTAGATCTTTGATTAGTGTTTTGCAACAGAATGTGTAAGTTTTTTGTCTTAATATTTGAGATAATTTTACTTTTTTTGAGAGACAGAGAAACCAAAGTGAATTATTTTATAATATCAGTAACCTATGCAGAGAGAATTGTTTTAAAAGTTTCCCAAAGCTCCTTGACTCACTTGAAAAGCTGACTACAGGTCCTTAAGAGATCACATAACTTCTGATAATGGGATTTAGGCTTCTAGGTCACGTGAAGTGTTTTTTTAAAAGTTTATTCTTGTCCTGATGATTAAACTGCCAGATAAAGTTGTAACTTCATTAATGATCAAGCTGTAAAACCCCAGTTCAAAACATTGATTCTACACCTGAAAATGTGGAGCTGCGTACCAGCCCCAAACCCTTGTGCTTTCTCTGTTCTTTTGTAATTTGTAAAAACAAACAGTTTCCTAGCCCTTAGACATTTCTGTTTCAGACTGAACCTGCAGTTATATAGTCTTGCCTGAACTGTGGCTAATACATTTCGTACTGCCATGCCTCTGCTAGGTGCTCCTTCTACTGCTTTTTTGCTGTAACAATAGGAATTGAGTATGTGAGAAAATACTTACTGATTTTAGGGCATTCAAGAAAACATTGCTATTCATAAATACAGTATTTTTGGGGAGAATTCAAAAGCTGAAAGGTGGTATTTCATGTCAGCTCAGATGGTAGCGTAAAAAGCACGTTTTGTTTTTTTCTGAACCGGGAGCTCACATGCTCTTTCTGCTTTTTTTTTTTCCTGTGTGTGATTCTGTATGTCTTTACTAGCTTTGAAAACACAATTGGGGTTCTGCAGAAATCCAAAAATGTCCTGAATCTGGCATTAGTTAATATTTTCATTACTGATTGGGATGAGAGCACCTGCATTATGTATCTGTGAAAACAAGATAGAAGATACTGCAAGAACTTTAGAGGGTTAGGAACAGAATGAAAATTGGCGGTTACAATCTGAATGTGTAATCTAAAATAAGCACCATGTAATTCAGTAATTATTACAATTTAGTAAGAATAATCAAAGTTTTTGAGTACTAGTCAGTTGGACAGGTTCCTAACCTGAGAGAGTTAAAGTTAAATTTTATCTTGGGGCTTATCTTTGGGTCTTTGAGCACCCTGGTCTCGTGGGAGGTGTCTCTGCCTACGGCAGGGGGGTCGGACTAGGTGGTCTTTAAGGTCCTTTCCAACTCTAATCAGTCTATGATTCTATGATCTTTTTTATTCCAGAATGTAGTTTCTGTCCTAATGGGTAAATTCTTCAGAGAGTTTGCATCTGTTGTTGCCTGCCATGGGGATTTAGTGTTTTGATGAAGAGATGCCTAGGATGTGACTCATTAGATTTCTGAGTCTGGTGTGACATTTATGAGGTTTTATGGTCTGATGTCCTGATATCACTCAAGCTATAGAACTTCGTGGTGTAGTTTCTGCTTAAAAAAAAACTATGGATCTAATTGAACTACAACATCTTATTCAGAAGGACACTTGCTTCTGACTTACAGACTCTTAATTCATTAGATGAATATAATGAATGCATAAAAAGTAGCAGCTTTGGTCACAGAGGTTGTACCTTTGTGGTTTAAAGAAGCTCTTTTGTATCCTCTTTTTCATGACTAAGAGTGAAGTGGAGTGAACGGCCTAGGTTTAAAGCATGACAAAGAGAGAAGAATTTGCTTTTA
>KZ506652.1:82320-96577 GCA_002844005.1 Limosa lapponica baueri
TTTTTTTTTTTTTAATTTGGTAGGCTGGGTTTTTCCATGAGGTAGCGGCAACTAGCAGTATGAAATTAATTTTTCTTTTGAAAGACTGTGTTTTCCACTTTCTACCAAAATGGTTCTGTGATTGCAATGCAAAACTTCACCTTGAGGCCTGCAGTTACAAAGTTGAATAGTGTATATGTTTTCTGGTTTAGTGGAGTTGGATTTCATCTTTTCTTTTTATGTTTTTTGTTTTGTAAACGGTGAATAAAATATGCTTAAGTTTTTGTAAATGGATAGTTCTTTTCGTAAGGTAGGCCACAGCACACTGAAGAGAGCTAGCAGGAAACTGAGTATTACAGCTGTCCAAGGTGAGAGAGGGCTAAAACCAGTGTGTAGTGGAGCTACATACTGGGGTTTATTTGAGAACCAACAAGTCTTCAGCTTTTACCACACTCAGTTCCCTTTGCATACTCACCTGCTCTGCTGCCAGCACTGCCTTCACTCAGTCTGGATGTCTCGTCCCAGCCGGGTGATCACAACTGGCTTGGGAAGGCTGGGAGAAAGTTGTGTTGGTTTATGCTGTGCATCTCCTTGTAGTTACTGATCCTGGACACAGCTGGCCAGGGTCCCTGGGCATCCGTGGCATTCACTTGTCTCCACATAGCTCTGACCTCCATGATTTTCCCTCACTTCCAGAGTCTCCTCTCCATTCGTCATCTGCTGCCTTCTTTCCTGGCCCCTTCTTTCCAAGACTGCTACTTCTTTCTGGGAACCCTTATTTTTGGCACTCAAATTCCTGTTTTCCCTCAGTCCAAGTAGTCAGTGTGCAGAACCACAATGTGTGAGCAGCCTTTGAATTGCATGTTCTGCCTCTGTGTTAATTGGAGGATTCAGAATGTGACCCTTTGCTTTAGTCCAGGTATTATCAAAGTTTACAAGCAGCCCACACAGATTGCAGCCAGCAAGTACCAGTCTTCTCCTTGAGAGTTCAAAATTCAGTTTCAGACATTCACCCTCAGATGCAAACATAGGCCCAATTATCTGCTGCCTGTTAGCGTTTGCAATTGAAGCTATTCTTTTCACTATGACAGCAGCTAATGTACTTACGCCAAAAGCTATGTTTGGTGCCACTAGGAAAACCTTCATTCACCTCATCATAGTCTCTGATCTTGACGAATATGAATATCTAGCTTTTGCATCTTTCTTACAGGAGCTGAGTTTCTGAGATCACTTGTTAGGGAAGGAATCCAAACCTGGATTGGTGCTTAAACAGGAGGGAGAGGGTGTTTACATCTCATATGACCATTTCAGGGTTTACTCTCTTTGGAGGTCTTGTCCAATTTGAGAACTTTCACATGCTGTAGTACTTCATGTGACAAACTCCAGGTGGTTTTACATGCAAAAGACTCCCCTATTGACTATATGTGTAGAAACACACAGGTAAAACTTAAAAAAAGGAAGGTGGCCTAATAGTAGCAAAAAAATGTTTTTGTTCTTACTGTGGATTTTGTTTCTTTCTTTTTAACTTTTCATCTAGCTTTTTGTTGATGACCTTTTCTTTTGATGCTTCCTGCACAGTTAATGTGAGGGTGTCCCTTGCTGGGTTGGGGAAGGGTCAAGTTCCCCCTCACTTCTCGCAGTTGGCAATCTAGCTGGCTGTCATGTCTGGAGGGAACTGGCCTCAGAAAGCATTTTGGGGGTTTCAAGGTCCAGAAGCATTGCTTGTGCACCTCACTGTTAGCATTCCAAAACCTTTTTCTATGATTAAAGTGCTGGTATATTTTTAATAACTACTAACGGACTTTCTTAGATTGCCTTGTAGAAGCAACACAGTACTTTTTCTGGTTATTATTTCTGCATTTCAGGATATGTAGAGGAGAAAACATTTGGAATAGGAAGAACAGCTTCAGAGATGAGGAAACTTCTTCATTTTTCTCATGCCGTAGGCCCTTTGAGGAGCAGATATTCATCTCTTGCTCTTTGCTTCCACTGTTTCTGCAGCTTTTGGTTTTGCTGATTTACATGAGTCAGTGGTTTATCTGCACCTCCAGTGTTCCCAAGAGAAAACAATACGGAGTCTGGTTGTTTCTTCTGTTGGTTTAGCATCCTTTCTGCTGCTGAGTATCAAATTTTATTAAGAATGTTTTGGCCACCTCCAAGAACTGCATTGCTGACTGAAACCGAAGAAATAGTTGCAGAATGTCTGCTTACCACAGTGCTGGTCAAAAGCACCTTGGCTGTTCGATCTGGAAGGAAATCACAAAGTATTTCTTGGGCAGTATGCTCTCCTTCCATGGCAGAACCAAAAGAGATGTCCTCATATTTTTTTTAATTTTAAATTAATCAATTAGAGAAAATGGAGCCTTGGAGAAGTAAAATATCACCCTTTATGCAAAGATCAAACACACGTTCTAGATGATATGCCTTCTCTGTATTTGTGGCAGAGAAGGATGTTTGCCACACAGGGCTTTATACACTATTAGGAGAGAATAAATATATATACATAGGTGTGATATGCATGTATTTATATGGAAGATTTTGGAGGCAATGAGGTTTTTAGGGAGTGAATGATGCAGGGCTTTTTTATGCCCTTCAGTGTGGGTTTTCTTTGAATTTGTTTGGATTTGTTCTAATGTTGCACCATGGGTGTTTTATTTTGGGGGTGGGTTTTCTTGGTGGTTGGTTTTTGTGTGGTTTTTTGTTGTTTGTTTGTTTGTTTGTTTGTTTTTCTACGAAAGCATAATATACTCGGAGAACAACTGCAGTGTTCTGGTATGAGTGCCATAATCATCTTCCAGTTTCTCCCCAAAATCTCAAGCCATTTTTCATATGAGATATTTTCAGTGTGGATTACCAGACTGCCGAGCGACATAGGGGCTATTTATTGTTCCAAATAAACAGTATCATGACTGTTAGCAAAATGCAGATTTAGCAGCTATTGTACATTGTTTATCTTGGTTGTGGTAAAGCATCTAAATGCTAGGTTTTTTAAATGTTTTGGTGCCAATGAATTTTTTGCTTAGGATTCATGTACGATCTTGGAAATAAAGAAATAGCCAGGATCTGTCGAAAGTTACAGCTGTACCAAAATGTCTTATTGATTTGCTGTTCAGTTGCAGGAAATCTGAAAACTGTGGGATATAGTAGTTGCTTGTCTGGACTTCTTCAGTTAAAATGAGAGAATGTATTTACAGTAGCTACTTACTAATGGCAAGTTGAATACTTTCTAGATGTTTGGCAAAATTTAGTGCATTAAACAAAATGCTTGATGAAAATCAAGCCCCATAATTTTACACTTTCACTTTTCGCTTCTTTCTGTCATCCTGGAAAGACAAAGAAGCTAGCCTACATGTAACCATATCCCTTGTGAAACTACTTGCTTTTTCATCAGGAGATGGGAAAGGGCCTTTGCATAATAGAAGTGCAGTGCACTCAAGTTGCCTTTTTTCTTTCCCCTTTGTTTTTTGTTTTGTTTTTTTTTTCCCCTTTGGGGAAAGAAATTTCTTGAGCAGCAAGAAAGCTGTTGAAGTTACAGAACCTGTATTCTTAGAAAGGTGAATTTTGCATTCTTTTGAATAGGGAAGTACACTATTTATTATAAAGATTATTAGCACTAAGGATTGGCAATTTAATTGACCAAAAAAACCCAACCTCATTATTTTGTTTATATATATGACCTGGGATGAAAACAACTTCCCAGTTGCAAGATGCAATTGAACTGTCAGAGATAGCCTGTCTTTCTATATGACGGTGAATCTCACATACAAAACTACGTGATGTTTCTTGTAGCAAACCTGGCACTGGAAAGGGAATTAGGGTCCTGCTGAGTGACTATGTGGCTATTGGCTTATCATCTAAGATCTCTTATTATTAAAATGTTTCCTGCCTCATAAAGAATATTTGTAAAATGATATTATGATAATCACCATCTTGACTGATACATCAGGTGCTGAAGTGCAGACATGGAATACCAACAGTATGTCTCTCCTCTGCTTGAGCTACAGAGTCAGGTGCCGTAGCCAGGATATGTAATAGCTCAGCATCTTCTAACAGCAGGTAAAACACACAGTGATCCAGTGTTTTGATGTGTGTAGCAGAGACAGGATGGAAAAGTCCCCAGTAGATTTCTCACCTAATCGTCGATGTCATCTTTCTCATCTGTCACTGAGGCTGTTTCTTGCTTGCTCAGGAAAGACAAGAAAATGCTTTCTATTTTGTGGTTCTATTAAAAATTTCTCAAAAGACTGAGAAGAGAGGAGAGTTTAAAAAAAAAAAAGAAAAAGCTTCTTTAAAATTTTCTCTAAAAACTCTTCAGAACTGGATGCTTTGTAAATGTCCACATCCTATTAACCTGTCTATGCACATTCCAGCAGTGGCGGTTCTACAACTTCCAGTCATTCTCAACTGTAGTTTACTGAATATTTGGAGGATTAACACTCAGATTTGGAATTGTACCTTATTCTTCACTTGATAGAGCACTTAACTGGGGAGTAAGGAAATGTATAGGGGATAATTGCCAAACTTATAAAAACTGGAAGGGAACAGCTGCTTAATACATGTGTTAGTCAGTTGTACTACTGTCCATGGTAAATGAAGAATCTAACTTGATTAGCCTGAACAAGCACACCCTGTTATTTCTGGAAGAAGGTTTTGATACTGAGAATACTATGAGCAAGGAGACTCCTGTGTCTGAAGCAAAATTTTTAATTTTGGGAAAATTGATGTGTGGAGTTCAGAAAATGATTATATGTTAAACCTGTGCCCTTAAACTCATATGAGTTCTATATGTAAACGGTGATTTGTTTTTTCATACAACTGAGTAACTAAACCATCTCTTAAATTTACTGGAAGCTACAGATGGTCGACCCCTTAGATAGTCCACTTTAATTTTAGACACCTAAATTTAGACTTTGGACTTTCATTTAGGGCATTGGGTTTGAAAGATTTGGCCTGGAACCCAGGAGCTTCACCCTGTCCCTACTTACGTTACGGTCATCTCACTGAGCCTCTCCCTCCCACTGACATTAATAGCACTTCTCTCTGTCTTGAGATGTTCTCAAATTGCTTTATTAATTTTTCACTCATTTTGCTTCAGAAAGTACGTGTTGCAGTTCCTGTTATTTAAAGCAGAATCTGAATCAGATATGTAATGCAAAGAGTTTCCTCTCTTATAATCAGAAATTTACAACTGGCTGCTGTCAGTGAAGCTTACTGCGGGTCTCTATTTAGCTATGCCAACATTTCCAATCCTAAAACCGATTAATAGATAGAGCTCATGGGGGAAATGGGAAAGGGAAAACAGGAATGGGTATTTTGAGTAAAACTGAAAATCCATTGGAATTCTTCCTTTTACTTCAGGCAAACTAAAGCAATTTACTTGCTTTGATTGTTTTAACTTAAAAAGTTACTCTCCCAAGTGAAATGTGTGGGTTTTGTTTGTTTTTTTTTTTTTCTTTGGAACTTGTTTATGAAATCTAATTCACAACTAACAGATTTCTTGTGTGGTGACCATTGCCCAGTCTTGGAAGGAAATTGGTTGAAGTGCTGCAACTGGGTCTGAGGGGACACTGCGTAAAAGCCATGAAGTCTTCAAAAATCAACTAAGCTGTAAAATTGAACTGATAAATCTCTTTAGATGGGGCAGTTTATTAGGTATATATCAAGCTGGATGTTACAGAAGGGGTTTTGAGGTAGAAGCCTGAACAATATATGATAGAAGTAAGATGTGAAGATTTTTGTATCAAAAAGAACATGGTTAATAAAAAATAAAAATATGATATTACATACTTTATTGTTGATATTCTCTAAATTTTTGAAATTATGCACAGAAAAGTTGCTCATTTAGTTTGTTTTGGAGTTAACTTGCGTGTTCCCATCACCGCCTGGATTATAAGGTAAGAGTTACGGTATGTCGTGAATCTTTTAGATTTCACAATCAAGAAAACATCCACAAATAAAAGAGGGAGTTACTGCGTGTTTCCAGAGGACAGACTGACAGACAGAGATACTTGGGTTTTGAAAGAAAAAATAGTCTTTGATAGACTCAGTTTTACCCGATGGCTCAGCACAATTGTATATGCAACCTGTTACTGCAATTCCCTGTTGGACATCAGATCCAGTACATTCTGTGTGGATGGTAGAACACATTCTGTGCTGGATGGTATTAAAATCAGACCAATGCAGCTTTGTAAAAAGTAGTAGTTTTCAATGAGATAGACAAACGTAGACAACAGTCTGCCAGCCTGATTTCTGGGATGGGGTATACTGCAGCCACATACTGGAATTCTGAAATACATCGGGGATGCTAATCTATGACATTGTTCCTAGTATACCACAAAAACAGTGTTTGAAGTGGCACTCTATTCCTTTAATCACTATCCTTTATTCTCAGCAGCTCAGTGGAATTAAGCTTTCGGCCAGACAGTGACAGTGGCTAAAAACCATTTGTATGAGCTTTGCGGAAAGCAGCTATCACAATGCGTCCTTTCATTTTTACGTGTAATTTGGGAAGAGGGTAGTGTTATTTTCCAGTGCTGGGGAGAAAGTAATATACGTTTCGTGAACCATTGCTGTTTCACGTTTCAATGCTATCCAAGAGCAAATGTCAGCAAAACCTGTCATCCCCTGCCTCCCAGAAGCCATAAGCAAGCTCAGGAGTCCCAGTCCTCTCAGAAATTTCGGTTACTAATACACTGATTTTTTTATTTTATGTATCAAAGGCTGTACAGCAACTCTGCATAATCATTAAGGCCCAAAATACAGAGATCAAAGTATGTGATGTTTCACAAGCCTTCTCTTGGGCAAGGCCCCCAAATGAAGCAGCAGACTTGTACCAGAAAAATGAAAGTGTAAGCAAGCGTATCGCTACGGGCCTGTAGGCATATTCTGATGAACACAGTCACTGTGCGTTTCCCAAATCCTTAGAGAAGGCAGACAGTAAAAAACATGCTAGGAGCTCATGAGGAATAAAGCTTGCTTTTGTTTTTTTTTTTTAATCACTGGTATAATTTTTATTTCTTCCAGAGTATGAGAAGCAGTAGAGTTGTTAAAAGTTCCAGCTTTTTATTTTTTATTTTATCATAGTTCTGATGAATATTTCCTTTTTAGTAAAAATATTTCACTTTTCTACCTTTTAGAAAGTCCAAAGGAGCTTGACTTACATGATTGGGTATAAGTGTTTATCTAAGGAACATGTACTATCTAATCAGAAATATCAGGAATGGCTACAGATATTAGATGGCAGACGGAATATCCAATTTGGGTTGTAGTCCAGAGGACGGAATAAATAGATTATGTAGAAAATTACTTAGGACATGATAAACAAAAGTTCATGGCGTACATTTCTTATATATTTCACATTTTGTGTGGGTGCATTAAGACTAGGTTTAAGTAGTTTACCTCTTTCAGTAGGCCAGATCATACAATCTGAAATACTGAGAACGTAAGATTTTTGAATTGGTTGGTGTGTTTTTACTATAGGGAGAACTGTTGAGTTTGAGATGTCTTTCTGAAAACCAATCAATTTTGCTAGAGGAGATTCCATCTAATGGAGAATGAAATCTGATAGTTAAGGCTTAGAGTTTAAAATGCTGTGAGCTAAAATGAGAGTTGAATTCAACAGATATCCAAGTGAAAAATCTCTAAATCAAAGTAACTACAAAATGTGAACCCAACTACAATATTTTATACTGTAGATTTCTGAAAGGATGCCATACAAAACTAGTAGTAAAATGTATTCTTGACAATGGGAAACAGATACTTCAAATCTAGAAGTGTAATTATGTGATTGAATACTTTACTATCTCTTTCTCTGTAGGTTTCAAAACCTTTCATTGGTTTTGAAAATGAGTTCTTGCTTAGCATGTCATCCAGTTCATTTTAAAATTAATTATATTATTCAAGTAAGCATCATATTGTAATGTGACAGTTTAGTCTGGGAGTTTGAGACTGAAAGTCCAGTAAATTCTATCCAGTGTCTGTACTGCAATCTGTGCAACTGGGTAGTTATAGGTGGTGGACAGATCTGATAATTAAATGATAAGAGACATTGCTAAAAAGATTGCTCATCTGTCAGAAATTATTGTTTTATTTTTCTCTTAGTACACATATACCGTGTTTGGGCGTGGTTTTGCTGTGGGTGTCTGAGAATGTGTTTTTGATTGATGAGCTAAGCTGTTTCTTCAGGTACTGAAGCAAATAACTATTGATGCAATACTCTAGAAATTGCTGTTCCTGGAGAGGGAGGCAGAGAGAGATCCTGCTTCCACAGAAGCTCCTGCTCTCTGAAAGCAGGGTTTGCTTTTGCTCAGGAGCTGTTGTTGAACAAACATGTATGGCTTTCCACTGCCGGGTCTGCACTTGGAATTGTCTCTCTCCAAAAGCTGAGCTACAGCTGTGGTCAGTGGAAGATGGACCTAATACAAAAGCAAAAATGCTGAGCTTTGGAGACTTTAAAATGTCTCCAAAATGTCGTTAAAATGATCTTTTAGCAGGGAAAGGAATTTAGCAACTTGCTACCTAGTGAAATACTTATATTACTGCAGTAGTTATTAATTTATTTTATTAAATTGATTTAGAAGCTGTTGTGTTGCAAGAAGTTTTTCTATTTGTTTCTCTTTCCAGGAATTGGATGGAGGATTTCCTGTAAATAATAAAGTTATTTCTGATAACTTTCAGGTAATTTGACATTTTCTTCTCTTCTTCCTTGCTCTTTTGCTTCCTATATCTCAGAAGCATTATCTGTCTTCTCAATAATTTGATTGATTGAGCAAAGGCCAAGAGGCTTTTGGGACTGTGTGTGGATAACTCGGTTTGCCAGCTATCTTCCAGTAATATTTGCACCTCTGGCAATATATTCTCTGACTGATTCTGTATGAATTATTGGTTCGCCAAGGCAGCAACTTTATTTCTTTCTCTAGCTATTTAGTGTTAATTTTAGAAGGTGTTTTCTTATCTTCAAGCTTGAAACATGTTGGCAGCTAATACCTCTCTAAATGAAAAAGCAGGAAAAATTAGAACACGGCAAAGAACGTTGCTCTAGCCCAGCCTATTATTTTGTGGAATATCAAAGTCCAAACAGCTTTTGACGTGTTTGCTTCCTGAAGGTGAGGAAAAAAAGGCTTCTGTAGAGGGGTTAAATAGCTAATGCTGTATATTTCCAAGGTTTTGAACAAAGGATCAAATTAGGTATTTGAGTCGCTAGAAGACTCCCTGTTAATTTCTTTCCCAACCTCCCATGTGTACATGTACACAGCCTTCTCGGGGTACAGTCCACTTGTTCCTTACTGGGCACCTTATTATTTATGCAAATTTTATTAGAGCTAGTTTTCCGTGCAGTCATTAACTTAATCATATGTGGAATATTTATCACATGGTCCAGTTATCGTATAAAGGAAAATAATTTAAATAATCCCCTCTATGAGCTACGATCATGGAATACTAAACCACAGGTTTCCCTCCAGGATTAGTAACAGTCAACGTCACCGCTTTCCCAGCCGGCCTTGTCCCCTGTTAGAGAAACAACTGACTCTGTCAGTTACAGTACGATACACTAAATATTTTGATATTATTTAGACACTGGAAAAATCCTGTTGAACTTAAGTGGTCAGTTCACTAAAAGGTTGCTTACTTGCAAAAATACTCATCGCATCTACAGCGTCTGTGGTGTCACTCAGAGTAGCAATTATTCACCCCATCAAAGTCTTGCAGTAAGACAGACTTCTGCAAAAGAGACATAAGCTGCTGTGCCTTTCATGTTGTTATCCAGAGCACTGCGGTTTTCTTTCCTCTCTAGCCTGTGTCTCCATTCTTGTCCTTTTTTTCTTTGTTCTGTTTTGTTTGCCATCAGTCTTTAGCTTCTCATTCTTTTCAGCCAGAAAGATCTTGAAAATCCATAGGATAGATCAAAGTGTTTCTAGCTGAAGTTGAGCTAATTGTTTTCACTAGTTACTTTTGTTACTTTTTTTTTTTTTTAAATTAAAGAAAAAAGAGGGTGATGCAGTAAACGGTGGCCAAGGATAGCTGATCGCTGCAGCCTAGGGTTTTGGAGTGAAGGGACTGGCTGTGATAGGGACTCCCTGTTAGATGTACACGCAGTGTCAGTGTCTTCAGTGAGTGAAATTCTCCTTATGTTCTTGTCATTTGTTACTATTTGAAAGCCAAGTAACTTGCAGAGCCATCATCTTACTTATGCCTTCTGGGTGCCAAAGCCTTTCTTTGCAAGATAAGTGTTACAGCAACGGTGAAGTTGTCCAAAGACCTTTACCTCTGACATTGAACTATCTCTTCTAACAAGCTCTCAAATTCTTCCGAGAAGTGGGCAGGAGGTATTAGATTCTGTAGAGGGAATCAGTGATTCTCCTCTTCTTTTCAGAAAATGGTGGACAAGATATCTAGGTTGATTTTGTGAGATGGGAGGATGCATGTCTGCTAGGATGCAACTGTGATGACAACTAGCATAAAGCAGGTTTTGTTGTTGCCGCTTAGACTTCAGAGAGAGAAAACCATACTAGGATCCATCTCATTATTTGCTGGATGCCATGCCAATGAAGAGACTAATCCTTTTTGGATTTAAAACCCATTAACTGTACCCCACTATTGGGTTACCTGATGTTCCTTAGCATGTAATTCGAAATAAGACAAACTTCCTAGGGCCTTGGTAGAATCCTTTGTGAGATCTAAATATCAATATATGGATTTTTCATGCAGTTTTCTTGTGTTTTATTCCAATAACACAATGAAAACTAGTTTGTGTAATTTCAGAACATACTTGATAATGAAAATTCATCTTAGATTTCCAGCAGTTTGACTGAAGAAGGCATTCCTTGTTAACCACGGCAGACAGTAAAAACTGTTCAGTTGTTCTGTAATATATAGATGAAAGGCTGTGGTTTATATATTCTTACAATAAGCAAACAGTAGAAAAATCCATACTTTAAGCTATGTTAGCAGAAGATTATGGTTGGAAATCCAAGGACTGAGAAGTTAGGGATTTATTGTAGTTTCATAGCTCAGTGCCTTGTGTGTATTATTACCATGCAGCCTATTTCAAGGTTCTAACTTGAGCATTTCTGACATCTCTGGACAGAGTGTCTGAAGATTTTTCCATTTTGAACAGTGTTTTTGAAGATAGTTGACTGACTGTTTACCAGTTTCTCTTCCGTTTCAGTAGAGTGTTTGTTTCTGTTTTGCAGATATTATTTAAAAGTTTTGCAAGTTGTACTGGCTTCAATAGGAAGCCCCTTCACAAAATGTGAGATTTGTTTTGGAAAGGTATGTGTGAGAACTGAGACCTAGGAAGGCTCACGCCTAAGAGCTGTGTGAGTGTGAGAGACAATAGTCTGCTATTTAGACAGGTCCCTATTTAGAATTGAAATGTTTTCCCATTAGCCTCTGGCTGCCCTTTATGAATGAAAGAGAAATTGTGCCTTCTTGTGAGATGCGTTAACTACTTCCTGACAAAGAAAATGTCTTAAAATAAAAATCTATACTATGCCTGACAGTCCACATGTTAAAACAAGCAAGGCAAACGTGCAAACAGCTTCCAGTGTAAACTGCCACTGAGCACTTTCAAAGGAGAAAGACCTTGTGGTGACCATCAGGTGTCACCACCAGGGTCCTTGTTCTGGATACCCAAATGCTCTGTAGTGTCACGCATAATCCTGCTGGCTGCTTTCAGCACCAAGATAGGACTCTCTAGCAGGCTGTAAAAGTGCTTTTTTAAAACCTAAGGGGAAATATTTTATTATTTATTTTTTGAGAGCAGGTTTTGGTGCTGTAGCAGCGTTGATCTGTGTGTATGTGAGATAAGAGCTGAAACAATGAGTTTCTATAATCCTCTCATACAAGACAAGCTTTCCAAAACTCAAAATAAACTACTTACTTTATGCAAAAGAAGGGTAAGAAGAGATTTAATTATTGTCTAAAATTACCAGAACAGAGAAAAAGACTTCTTGATAGTAGGAGTATATATTTGTCTAGCACAGGGATGGTATAATGAGATCCATGGCTTGGAAGCTGGAGCTAGATAAAGCAGACTAGAAGAAAGTTCCCCAAATTTTCAGTGGCAGGTCTAATTAACCATCTGGAATCTGATGGGTTTTCCATCAGCTGAAGTCTTGAAATCAGTGCTGATTGTCTTCCTAAAATTAATTATGTAGCTCAAATGAAAGTCATGGGCTTGATACAGAGATTTTAGAATGAATTTATTTGGCTTGTCTCATACAGGAGCTAGACGATCAGAGGGCCTGAATAACACTACTTTCCTCTGAGTCACTTTTATAAATGACTTACATTACTCTGAAATTTGTAAGAGGATAAAATAGCAATTTTTATAATGATGATATAGGTCAGGAAACTTTAATTGGTTGAAACTCTGGCTTTAAAAATGCCTTGTTTAATTTTTGCCCTTCATTCTTTACAAAACTATGATGAATCTTTCATTAATAATTTTCCTAAAACTTGGAATTTTCTGAAGGAATTTAAATAGAATGAAAAATTAAATTTTTCCTTGCCCCAAAAATAACAGAAACTCCTCTGTTTTTGTAAGAAACATGCAGTGAAAGGGGAGTAAAAAAGCCCTCAAACACCAGTAAACACCTGTTACATTTTTTTAACAGTGCAGGGAGCTGAAGAAACAGTAAATATTTGAGCTTATTTTTGATATGAGTTCAGCTGTAACTTTAAGTGTTCTGGTTCATGTCCAGTGAAATGTCAAAATAAGAATTCATTGTTGGGTCAAGTTAAAAAGCAGTGATTTGACCAAGTTTTCAGTATGGATTCAGTGCTAAAAATCCTATGTAGGGAGCTGCACTATAGACCTTGACAACTGAAAAAACAGTTTTGCTGTTTTATAGAAACTCAATATTCCTGTGGTCTTTGCATTTAATGAAAAATAAGACTGACTAAGAACAAAAGCTTTCCGAGTATTCACATCATTTATTGTGGCTAAATGGATGAATAAGGAAATTTGTGGACATTTTTTCCAGAGGAAGTATTTTATAGAGTGAACCTGTACATGATGTAAATCTTAATGTACTGTCCTTCAAGGCAGTCTCCATCTGAATAAAAACCTGTGACCACTGTAAACCTGTTACAGGACATATCACAGGCTTTTGTTGTGTGCATCCCTGGGAGTTGTTGACCCTCTTTCTCTTTTTTCTTCATTTTTGCATAGCATGGTAGAAATACATTTCACCACTTGCATGTTTCACCTTCCTTCTTCAATATGGCCAATTATGGCTGTAATTGAACAAGACCGAAGAAAGAAGAAAAATCCCTTCCCCTCCCATGCATTTAAAAAAAATAATTATAAAGGTATATGAGAATATACTAATACATATTTGCTTTGTATATACATGCTTGTAAATGTACTTGCTTTTCCTAAGAGCTCATGGTTCTAGGATAATGTGAGCGACTGTTCCTAAATTCTTGACATAAATCTGGATACAATGGAAAAATATCCAAGTTCTCTCTCATGCAGCTGATCTATGTCCGTTACGTATTTTGCACCTTGCTGCCATCTGTCCGCTGGCACACTGCATAGATATAATAGTAGGGGAAAATTCCAGTAAACTATGAACGGCATACAGTAGATGACGGTGGCATCTAGGTTCTCCTAGACTTGCTAAAGATCTTTTGACCCTTTTTTTCATTTGATAACGTATTAGTTCTTTAAATCTGTTGCAATAACTAAACATTGTTTTAAACTGAATGTAAAGAATGTAGAGATTCTAGAGAATTTAGAAAGAAAAATTGAGAAATTAATATAAAAATGTAGAGTTACATATAGCTATATATAAAGGACCTATATTATGCTAATTATCTGGTTTTGAAAAATAGTTCAAGGGTTCAGCTGAAATCATGCTGAAAACCTTACTCCAGCAGGGCTCTTCCATAGGAAATCTTATGTGCTCACAAGCAGCTGGTTCAACTTCGCATTATCTGACTGAGGAACTTTTCTATCTGTTTAGATAAAAACTCCTTTTTGGTTATGTTCTCATATGGTACGTGAAGCCAAAAGAAGGAAGGAAACGCAGGGTTGAGGGAAATTCCATTCTAATTTTTTTGTTTCTATTCTTTTCTGTTTAGTTGTTCAAGATGACTTGTTTTCCTTGTTGCAGCACATAAATTTCTTTATGAGTGGCTTTAGCTTAACACCTAGTGATGGATCAGCAGTTTCCAGTAGCTCGCTCCAGGGGACCGGTCCCAATCAGGCAGCCCTGCCTGCTTTTGGGTACGAGAGCTCACAGCCCCCACCGGCTCTGACCAGTGCCTTCAC
>KZ506652.1:96832-110617 GCA_002844005.1 Limosa lapponica baueri
TTTAAAACTTTTATTTGTTAGGAAAGCAAAAGTATGTAAATGTATATAAATGTACTAAAGGTACATATGTTCATAAAATGATGAAGGTGCATGTGCTAGGGTGGGATTATAAAAAAGCCTTGCTTAGACAGCTTCCCTGGTGGAAGTCTGTAAGAACTCAGAAACAAATCCAGAAAAATCTTGTTTCAGGTTAGATTTTTAAAGTTTCTTTCTGGTCATCTGGAGCCACTCATATATTCTAGGGAAGAACTGATTACAATTAAGTTAACTTTCTCCCCAGACATCTCTTCAGTGTTTGTTCCCAAGATCTGTTCAGGTGACAGCAGTGGGAGTCAGTGGTTTGGTGTCTTTGCTTGGCTCGTATGATCTATAATGTTTGTTTTGCCCCTATAAACAGGTCTTAGAATTGGATGTTCTTTTTGATGTCTCAGATGGAACACACAATTATGGAAGCAGAGTTTTCTTTTTACTGTGACACTGACAGTATTCATAAAGTCTGTGGCACACAGATATACACAAAACCCTAAAGCTAATCTATGGAAGAAATTCTTTGCAAAGGATGGTAGAGATTGGGGTTTTTTTCTCCTTCTCCAGCAAGAAGTGCCTTCCTGTTCTTAAGAAATGCTGTTGTAAGGGAGATGGAGATAATCTGAACAGGGAGCTCACTATTTTTTAGAATAGATTGGTTAATATCTTCTTCAGCAATAAAAACCATTTGTCCAGAGTGAGAATTTCCAAAGGATTGGGAGAATATTGACTGCATTGCATCATCTATTTTTGAGGATGAAGCTATGCAGGAAGAGTGATTTTTATTTTCTGCTTATAGGTAAACACACACAAAGGCTTTAAAGTTTCAGGTAAACTAAACCTTAATAAAAGCAGCATTATAATATATCAAATTTTGCCATCTGGGTTCTGAAGACTTCGAAGTTCCTACAGAAACAATTCTTCCCTCCTGAAGCCAATGTCAGAACGACCAATTCTCATAAAGCTCAGCTTCTACCTAAAAAGGGCTTTCTGTCCCGTTCCAGTGATTTGCCCTCTGGGATACTGTGGGTTTGTGTCGGGAGGTTGGGTGGGGTTGGTTCTTGTCTGGGTGCTTTGAGGCCTTTGGATGATTGCCTGGGAATTCCTGTAGTGGCTCCCATCTGGCCGTGGGACATTCAGTTGGAGTCATAGTTCCTCTGGAGCGACAGAGGCACAGAAACCCTGGATGTTTTGACAGCATGTTCAGATCAGATGTACCGTGTGTGTGCAATAGAGAGAGTTGCACGTGGCTGATAAATCCAGCTCGCTTGAGACGGAGAACTTCGGATCCCATCTGACCTAAATACCGGATTTGATTTTCCGTTGGGGAAAAATCCAAAATGGCAATGTAAGGCATAATTAAAGGTTTCTTCCCATATTCAATTTCCAATGCAGCAGCTGCTAGGCAACCTAACTAGAAATAATGGGGGTGGGAAGGGACTGTATTGCAGTAGGCAGCATGTGGACCAAGTCAGTCCTCTGCTTGATGCCAGCTGGAGTAGGACAGCAAATGTTCAGGAGATGATCATGTAGCTGTGTGGATGTGCAAGGCAGCAATGAAGCTGGATCTCCTTGTAGAGCCACATGATTATTGGTGGCCATCCCTACATCCAGCCCTGGACCAATGTCTCTTTTCAGCGAGACATTCCTTTCTTTTAGTCTTTCAGTTGTGGCTTTTCAGGCTTTGAATTTTCATTTAGCTGAGGTTGAACATTGTTGTCCTCATTTGCTTCCTTGAAGTTTTATAATGATTCTTCTCTTTTTTAAACTGTTTTGTAAACACAGAGTTTTGTACATTTGTCTAGTTGGGATTTTTAAAGGTTTAGGTGTGACAGTGTTCTATAAAAATAATAGTGACTTGGAACTGATGAGGCAATGGGCACAAACTGAAAGGCAGGAGGTGCCCTCTGAACATCAGGAAACACTTTCTCACCGTGAGGGTGGCCAAGCACTGGCACGGGTTGCCCGGAGAGGTTGTGGTGTCTCTGTCCTTGGAGATACTCAAAAGCTGGACATGGTCCTGGGTAACTGCCTCTAGGTGGCCCTGCTTGAGCAGGGGCTTGGACAGGGTGACGTCCAGAGCTCCCTGCCAACCTTGACCGTTTTGTGATGCTGACTCTGTGAAATCATTTGATTATGAGCCCTCCCCCTTTGCACACCTCCAAAAACACTTCACCCTGTTAAGTAAGTAATTGCAGAGATTGCCTTTCAGAGATGGAAAAAGTACACATTAGTCTAGAAACCTGTACAGATTCTTGAGAAGCACAGCATGAATCTTGTGTGCAATTTGGGATTCCTATTCTGTTTTTTTTTATTCTAAAACACTTGGTCTGTGCTGAGCAGCACCAGTCATGACGAAAATCTGACTGTCCTACATGAAGTATGTCTCTGCTACGGCTTTGCTGAAGCTACTTAAGACTTTTGTAAATGCTATCCCCGTGGTGATCCACGGTGTGTCCTGAAGTCTGCTCGAGGGTTAATTGGTTTATTGTTTTATGTAGTATATTAAAAGCTTTTGTGTTCAAAATTTGGACTGTAATTCAATCCTCAGGGTGCCCCAGGTGTGAAGCAGAGTTACAAAACAGGAGGTTGGGATGTGGTGGCCCTTTTTTGCTATGTTGTTGCCGTGGCATGTTACCTGTTTGACTCCTTTGATAGATGAACATCTGAAAGAAGAGAGTGAAAGACAAAAACTTCTGTATTAGACATCTCATCCTCTTTTACAGTGTATTTTTCTGCTTTGGTTTGTGTATCAGCTGGAAATACTGCAATCAACTTGCACCACGAATGTACTTAGTTGAACATCAGGGCTCATTTTGCAGGGCACTGCTGTTTTGTTATATGGGAAGTATCTTTAAAACAGCATTGCAGGCTCCTTTATGCTACTTAGTATGATAGTACTGTAACTCTGTAATGCTTGAAACTCTCTTTATGGTCAATTGGACTGTTCTGACTCCAGCCTATAGCTTAATTCACTTCCAGTAGCAAGCCCCATTGTGTTTTCTGACTGCTAAAATTGGGTCTGTGTTTTCCTGTGCTGCCCAGTGTCCTTCTCTTCAGTAGCACAGTTGCTCAGCTGGGCATTTTAGGCAGAGACTCTGTTCTATTCTTGACCAGCTTTTCACTCTGGCAGGATGACAATCTCTCTGTTGAATGTTAGGCTGTGTGTGCTCTGGATGCGTTTTCATTTTATTCATATGTAAAGGTGCTATGCTACTATCATTATGGAACACCTTTGTCTTTTCTGGAAGGTTGATAACATTTTGCTGAAGTTTACGAATGATACGTAAGTTGCTGTATATGTGATTCTTCATTAGTCAATTGACGATGTAAAAGGTTAATCTTCTAACTAATGTACAAGATTAGCTTTCTTTCAATAAAAAGGTAGAGTTGATGAAGCTTTGCTAGGTAAACTTGGGGAATATTTTGTCCTTGAGGAGAATTCAGTCACTTATAGTCAGGGTAAAGATATTTTATTTTGCTCTAGATTATAATAACATCTACGTTATCAGGCAATAGTGGTTTTGTATCACACATTCTGTTCTTTCTAAGCAGCCCATAACTCATAGTCTCCAACTGTCTTGCTTACACTATGCATTTCAGACAGAAAGGATAAACACAATGAAGTCTTTAGCAAACTGAAATGCAATAAAAGCTTAAATACTTATCTTTAAAGCTAATGCATGCCATCATACTCAATTTAGTTTCTGAGAGATTTCTGCTGTTGGCCAAGTTCTTAAGTTGAAAAGTGGAGCTTACTAAAATTGCATGTTAATTACATCTTCTCAATGTTTTTTAATTGCTTTGATCTGTACTTTTGCCGGTTTTCAGAGGTCTTTTGTTCTCTGATTTGGCCTTTGTACAGCAGTTCGTAGCTCAGTGCTTTGTCTATCACTACAGCAGGTGACTGTCTTTTGAAATGTTGTATTTGGTTATTTGAAAGACTTCGTTGGTACAACCTCGGGTGCTTCAGAAGCGTTTCAGTAAATGACTAGTTCACCTTATGGTAATTACACACATTTTGGGTGCAGCTGGCAAAGGACCAAACCTGAGTTGGGATCAAGTTCAAGTCACCTGGCAGAGTGGCATCTTTCTCCAGACTGCCAATGGGACATGTGACGGATTCCTCAGAACCTCTGTGAAGAGTTGGGGAAGGTGTGACTTTGTTAGAAACCCTTGCCTTTTGCCATCTCCACCTCTGTCACAGTATGCTTTGTCTTTTTGTAAAAAAAAAATTTTAAAAAAGAAAAAAAAATTCTCAAGGTCTTGTAGATTAGGTAAAGGCATGACATCAATGATGCTGGAAAGCTTTTGAAGTTAAATGGAACAGAATTACCTTTGAATTTATTTTATGGATTATTAAAATTTTTTCTAGTTGCATTTTATGATATACTGCTTAATGCATGTGACATAAAACTAGAGAGAGATACATGTCTTGTGTTGTAATTTGACTTCATTCTGCCAGGGAAAGAAGAGAAGAATTGATAAGTTCAGTGAGAAAAAGACTCGATCATTAATATGGAATGTCCTCTAGAAAATTTCTCACTGGTTTCTGCAACACATGGTACCTTAAAATGCACATTATAAAAAAAACCAAAAACCAAAAAACAACAAAAAACCCCAACCACAAGCAAGATAACGAACCAAGAATGGTTTACTTCTTAAGATAATTTTTTATCATTTTCTTTCTTTTAATTAATGCATCTTAATTTTAGGTAAAAATTAATAAAGCAAGGACCATTTATTATAAACAGGCTTCCTATCCCCCGCCCTAAAATTGTGGAACTTCTTTTCTCTTTCTTTTGCTAAGACATCTGGGGCTCAGTGGAATAAGCCTATGGATAAGTTAAATGAAATGTTGCATTTCTGCGTTGTCAGATGTCTGTCATCTGCTAGTAAGAAGAATATTAAATAAATCCTTTAGGCTCTAATTGCATGGCTTACAGTAGGGTTAATGACTGATGTATATCAAGTTCTGTATTTTGAATTGACAGCTTATCCCAAATGAGTAAAAAGAAGTTATGTTAGTTAAGATATCTGTATTATCTATACATAAAAATATGTATATTTAAGTCTATATATCAATAATATACAGACATATAAATGACGTAGATGCAGTATAGATATAATGTGCATATATATTACATGTAGATTATATAAACATATGCCTATATACATTTCAACATGTACATAACATTGTCTTTCTGTCCATAAAAATACATACTTGTATTTTTTATATTTATAATACCTCTTTTCTAATGCATTTGACTTCTAGTTATTAAAGTGTTTGTTCGTTTCTTTGCTTGTTATTTGGTAAGCTGCTCAACAGTAATAGCAGACGTAGGGGGATTGTGCTCTTTTTTATTAATGGAAAGACAACTGGCAAATAAAAATCATCAGTTTTAGGGACTGAAGTAGGCAATTCAGCTATAGAGAATAATATTTTTCTTAGTCTACATTTGTTAAAAAATTGTATCTATGGAAAATACTTATCTGACTTCAGCTGAAGAATATATAAGCTGGATAATAGAAGAAATGTGATAATCTTATGTACATAACTATCTAGCATGACATAAATTTTTCAGTCTATGGCAAAGTTACTTTTATTGTAATTCAGGTGCTTCATGATGTTGCCTGTCTTAAACCTTGCAAAGGATCTAATTCAGTGAGGAAGACGAAGAAACTCTAGAAAATGGAGTATCTTAACATACTGCTATTTTCTCTTTATTAATTTCTCCCAATAGTTTAAGACATGGAGGATGAGGTGGGGATGGGAGGACTGTTTGATTAATAGGTTGGTTGGTTTGGTGGTGGATTTTTGGTTTTTTTTTTAAGATGAGTTTTGATACCAGCTGTATCTGTGCAGATACATGTTTGTGTGCTATACAGCAGGGCAGATTCAAGGTATCTCTTAGTAGGAGAACTTAAAAAATATACTGTGTGTATACTGATAGGTTTCAGTAACAGACTAAATTTGTCAGTAAGTTTTATAGTATTTTCCATGTGTAAAAATGTTTTCTTTAATATATTCTGTTGAAGTTTGTTGCCAGATGATAAGGCTGTGTAAGAACTTGCTTTGTGGAGAAAATGTTTTTCCCCTAGTGGTAGGATATGAAAGTTGCTCACAAATGCTCTATAGTACAAATGAGAACTGCAAAATGCACTTCTTAGAGGTATTGCAGTACATTTGTGTATTTTGGATTCTATGGTAGCTATAGTGAATTTCAGAGCAGAGTGTAGATGTATCAGGCCTAGAGATTGTGTTTGAGATGAGAGGATTAAGTAGATGGGGAATTCCAGGGCTGGATTATTTGAACAGAAAGTGATTCAGCTTCTCTTCAGTTGATGTGTTAAATTCTTTTTAAGATTAGTGTAATTACTCTGACTTTACAGATGTAGAAACTGATACAGAAAAGTGAGGTTTTTTAAGTAAGTTAGTCAGAGCCTTTTTGAAACACACGTATGGACCCATGTAAACTAGGAAGCGAAGAGCGCCGAGCCTATTAATGTAGCTACCGTGTGGGTATCTATGGAACTGGAGTGCCAGTTCAGCAGCTCCCTGAGCCACCAGGCAGACAAACAGCTTCATAATCTTCCAGCTCAGCTCTGTGCATGGATAAACATCTGCTACACTTAAAATTATTACTTGAACAGTGTGTGTTCCAGTGTGTAAATCTATGACCTGCTTTACAGGGTTAAGATGCGCTTTGTTAAATTCCTGAGATTTCTCCTTCCCTCTTTCCACTTTTTAAAGTTTTGACTTTGCCTGTGGTAGCTGGAAACACTGAGAGAAAAGGAGGGGGGAGAGAGAGGCAGAGATTTGAGGTGAGTGTTGTTTCATGTCCCGCTGAAACGCAAGCTGACTCCTAATGTGTCAGGATGTACAGGCAGGAAGAAAAGAATTGAGAAGTGTGTGAGCAGAGGTGAAAAGCTGTCGTTGCCCTCCACTGCTAAATAGGCAGAGTAGTCTGATGTCATTGTGACCATAGGAACAAAAAAACCCCACAGAGATGCTGGGCTTGATTACATCAGTTCATAAAATTGGCCTTGCTTTCCTCTCTGCGCTACCAGCTTTGATGCAAAAGCTGATGTAATGCAAACACACTTAGTTAAAGTGCAAAACAACCACGTTGTGTATTTTTTTAGCTTCAGAAGGGATTCTTTGTTATTGACGGCAATAATGATTTTGCCACTCATTTCAGTAAGTACCTTTAGTAACAGTTAACTAGATGACATTCAACTGAACTGGCCGACACACATTTCCATCTTTGATGCTGCTTCTAGCACAACCCGGAGTTGAAATGGAAAATTTTGCATCTTCATCCTCTTTTACATATACACAGGAACTGGAATAGAGAAGAATGGAAGTCCTGCATTATTTTAATGCATTGAAATGTGCAAATATATTTCCTTTTTTCTTGCTGTTGAACTTCCTGCTTATTCTTCCAGTGTGTATGAGAATTTGAATGTGTTGCATTAAGAATGCTCATTGAAGCTGGATTCCCAGCTTGCTTCAGTCAGGGGCTTTGACTCAGTTAGGACACCTGGGCTGGCCAATACTGAAATATCTGCTATTTATCTTTTGCAATGTGTTTCAGGAACATGGGTTAAAAAAGGTGCATTCTTGCAGAGCTACTCATAAAATGAGAGCTTGAATCTGTTTTGATGTAGGTTAATGATACATGTATATATATATCTCTGTATAAAAAGTTATCTTGGGGTTTACTGAACCTTTGTTTGTGTTGCAAGACTTTTGGACTGTCTCTGTTAAATAATAGCTATCAACGTAAGATTGGTTATCCTGTACATTAAAGCTGAAGTTCCCAGCATAGTTTGGGAGATGCTGAGAATGTGGTTTTGGGGAGTACTGAGGAGGTGTACACTGAGTAACGCTTGTAATAAACGTGAACCGTTAAGGATGTTGTGAAGAGAATACACATTTAGCACATGAGAAATTGCAGTAATTATTCTGCATTATTGTAAGGTATTTGTTTAGTATAATGACAAATGTGGAGGAGAAGGGTTGGTCATGGAGAGGAATTTAGCATTGTGAAGAAGTGAGTGCACACTGGGTCATTTTGCCACCAAAAAGCTATAAACGTAAAACATCAGTTTGTCACGCTTATCTGAATTGTTGGGCATTTCTCCTTTAAAACTCGGTCTTGCCTGCTTTTGAAAAAGTAGAGTTAAACAGTTTAAAATTTTGCTTCTTACACTATAGAAACAATTAAGAACCTTCTGTTAATATCATACTAGAATCATCAGACAGTTCTGTCATTTACAGTAGGAAAGAATAGTGGGTTGTAGTTCATTCTCCAAGTAGGAAAAAACCCAGCTGCCCACAAAAGGCAGTGGGATATAGAAATTTATAGGTTTTTAAAGTATATAAGAAAGTGATGTTAAAAAAAAAAAGGGGGGGTGGTGGGGAAGAAGCAAGCATTCAAATTCCCGTGGAAGCTGTGTTTGTGTCAAGCAGAACAGCTGCGCTGCAGCCTCCCCTCTCTGGATGACCTCAGTCCTGAGCGAGACAGACCGTTCCGGGTGCAGGTGTGACTACTGAATTATTTGTTCTGTTTTAGTGTCAGCCAGTTACAGGGAGGTATTCTGGGTAAAATTTGTATCCACTGAATAAAATGAATTGGTATATTTGGTATTCCACAGTTCACGATGTGCCTTCCTGCTGTTGCGGCAGTAGTTTATTTTATTCTGTTGAATTACATCAGTTAAGTAGGACGGGTGAGGGGAAGTGACTCCAGCAACACCCCCTGAATACATCAGGCAGGCGGACAGAAAGGCAGGATTGGACTGAAGATGGTGCAGGACATCAAAGATAGTTTTTACAGCTGACTTGTGATCTTTTTGACAAGGTTTGTATATGCTGTTTGAGTTGGGAATTTTAAGTTTCTTCTTTGTGCTCTATGAGAAATAGAGCTGTGAAAAATGCTCACTCCTAATGCGCACATATCCAGTCAGCCTTGGTTTGAATTTGGCTATTCCTGTGATGCTGTCTGTGGTTAGCTAAGCTGCCTTAGATCCCGTTGGTCTTTGCCAGGTGTCAATGCCTAGTTATGTTCTGTGTGCCTTTTATCTCTTACCGGTTTATGAAGCTTTACAGAAAGATCATGTTCCTTCATTTGTGTTTGGTACAAACTGCCAGAGAGGAGGACCACGTGGCCCAAAACATGGCTACTTTTCTCACACTTGTTTCCAACCAAACAAGTCCAGTCAGAGTATGGGGAAGCCAGGTTCTTGAATACCTGATTTTTTTTTAATTTATTTTTTTTTTTCCAATGTTTGTAAGATGTAGACTTTTCAGTGTCTTTGAAGAATCAGCACAGATCTAGAACCCACAGAAGCAAGTCCTTCTAGGAAGATGGGTGTAGTTTTCTCCAAATAATTAATAAGAATTTCAGTGCCTGCTTTGGCAATCATTAAAGAGGGAGCTCTTTATTCACCATCAGAGGTATGACTTCAGCAGCTAAGTCCACCTATTGTTTTTAGGAGATTCTCTCTTTTATCACCTGAAGTGCAATAAGGGGATATAGTGTTTCAGATGAGTTGTAATCCTATGGGGGTTACAGAGAATGGTGACAATAGTACTATTGGTAGAAACATGGTAGTGGCATGGCTGTTGGCTTCATGTGAGGCACAGAGTATTGGTATAGAAATGTGTTTGAGAATTTGATAAAATTTATTTTAAAAGGAAAATGGATTAACATTAGGATTCCTGTGCAAATAGCAATGTGCTCATAAACACTTTTTCATTGTGTTAAATGAGTGTGCTATTGCACTGTGTGCTTTATTAAGTAAGAAATGGCTGAAAGGTGGGAGTTTGCTGAGACTGGCTGATTTTAAAGAATGGTTCTTGTTTCTGATCCAGTGCCATTTCTTTAAATTATCTGACTCTAACTGAAGACATATAGGGAAATAGATCAGATATCTCTGAGGATTTAAGAAGGGTTTTAGGTGACTCATTAGCTATAAACTAGCTTGATTGGCTGGTACAAGTCAAATGAACATGTAATCCAGTGTACTCAGTATAGCGTGGTTCTCTTGAGCATAAGAATTGTCTGCTAGCTATTTTTCTTTTAAACTGTCTGAAGCAGACAGAGCTTCCTCATGAAATCGGTAATGCGTTCATGGTAGGACTTGGAAACACATCGTTTCTAATGGTGGGAAGCAGTTGAAGGGGGGTTTTGGCAGGGTCAAAGACAGCTCAACCACCACCCACTGCTGCTGGTGTTGGGAGTAGTGAGACACCACGGTAAACAGCTGGTATGTCTGAGTCATGCCTTCTGCTGCTCCCACCTCATCCCTCTGTCTAGGGTGTGTGGGTGGCCAGGTACGTTTCTAGGCAGGGAAGTCATTAAAATTGATGTCACAAATCATAGTCATGTTATGGGGGAGAAGGGGTACGTGGTTACATCCTTCTGATACCCCTTTTAAAGCCTTTATGCACTTGTCTACCTGATGTATGGGACCATCAGTGAAAAGGGTAGGGGAGCCAGTTATTGTGCCTCACAAGGATACGACAGTTTGTCATATCCTTATCCTTAGTCTCACCTGTCTGTTGGTTTGTGTAAGGTAGAGCAGAAAGTCATCCTGTTTGTTTTAATAACAAAATCTGACACATCTGAGGTCATGGTGGCCAGCTGAAAAAAGACATTGACATACCCCAGTAAGTGGGGTAGTGCTGTTCAGAGAAGTTGTGTATAACATGGGATAAATAAGAAATGTTTCTTTATGAACTTTGAACTTGTTTGCATGTCTTTCTTAATTATGTTCTTTCAGGTGAGACAGGGAAATCTTTAACTGCTCCAGGAGGAAAGGGTCTGGAAAGAAAATCAGCTGTGTCTTTGGCAAATAAGTATCAGGTAACAGCAGCAGTGGGGGAGCTTCTTCCTTTTAAAGATATGTATCTGAACCAGTCTTGATGAACTGAGTTACACCTGAATTTGGAGTTATAGTTTCAGAGGAAGGAAATTCTTTTCATGTCTTAAGCTCTTAGTCACTGAAACCAGAAAAGTGGCTGCTTTTCATTTTTGTGTAAAGTGCTGTTGCTTTTGATATGCAAATGATGCACTGTACCATATAACCTCAGTCTTCTAGAGAGCAAGAGGAAGGGCAGAGAAAAGTGTGTGTGGTGCAGGAATTCAAATGACATGTAAGCAGGGTTCCTACTCTCTTTCACAATTCAGTCCTAAATTCTAATAAAGCAAAAAGAGATCAAATCAGTTTGGACTCCGAGGGCAAGGATTGCCCTGTGTGATAAGGGACATTTGAGAATTTCTGCATGTAATGAATATACACGGTAACTGAGCTGACTGAATGTTAAAGCAGCTGTAGTGAGCAGTAATAGAACTGAGTGGGCTGTAGCTGAGCGACAGCTCATCGTATAATCATCATGTTTTCCACTTAGAGCATCTCTGAAAAACAAGAAAGATGGTTTAATTCTTTTTTATCTTTCTCTAACAAGAGATTTTGAGTAATTATTTTTTGGAAAACCTTCATTGACATCTGCACTATAGATATATATTCCGAGTGATAGAAGAGTTCTTGTCTGTGGTTCAAAATATATTCTCCCTCCTCCACCTCATTAAATGAGATGGAGAATTTCCCCTAGTCATTTTTCTTTTTCCTTAATCTTCTGTGCAGAGGTCAGATTTGCTCTGCTGGCATTTCACGATGCAGAAGCAACCGCTCGGCAAAACACAGACTTTTGCCGGTTTTGGTGTCTCTGATGCTCTCCGTCCTGTCCCCGCCGACCGCTCACCCTTGAAGCTGCCGGTGAGATGTGCAGACGGTGGTGAAATGAGCAGCTCTGAAGGCAGCCCACTGCAATTAGCACAGCTCAGCCATGCCACGCTGATGAGGCGGGCCAGCGGCTGCCTCTCTTCTCTCAGTCCTTGGTTCTTAGCAGCTGACTGAGTAGAAACAGCACTCCTGTGATTAGATAGAGCAGGAGCAGGTTCCCAGTTTTTACAGGGGGCTCTTGCTAACTACCAAGTCAATCTCTTCTTTGCGTTATCAGGAAGAATGGCAACTGGAAAATGGCTGTATTTGGTGAAGTAGGATTTAAAGGAAGATAGGTCTCATGAGATGAAGCTAAAATCAGTAGGAGACCGTGCTTTATGCTGTGAGTCTTTAGGCATCAATATGTACTGCGTGCTCTAGTTTTGCATTATATTTTGTTATCTAGTGGTGACCAGAAAGGTCCTACCACACCTGGTCAGATACTTGGAGATACTGTCTAGTGCTACTCTTCTTTAGTGGGCTTTGGAACTTGGCAGGTTTTGTATCTAGAGGTGCGTTTTATAGTTAATGAAGTATGATTCTTTTAAATGTGAAATTGCATTTATTATTTGTAAATTTGAAGCTGTCCTTATGAAGTTGATGAAATGTTGTAAAGAAGTGTTGAAGGGTAAAACTATGGCTGTGTTTCTACTGCGAAGTCAGCAAATTGGGTGGTTGGTGTAGAGTGCAAGAGAGTAATTTCTGTTGCTAGTATTTATATTCTTTTAGAAGAGGGTAGCTCACTTTGCAATTACCATGCACTCCATTTATTTGCTAAAGTTTGTACAGCTCTCTAGCAACAGGTTTTCCTGATGTAGTCCCCCATTGAAGTGTCTGTATGCTTGTAAATTACTTTGCTGACAGCTCTCAGAGGAAGTTCATAATGTAACTTTTTCCAGTTAGTGGTGGGTTTTTTGCATCAGGAATGAATGGACATACTTTTAGATTAGTAAAACGGTATAACTTTGTCTATGCCTGTAATGGAGTATGATAGAAACAAGTTGTGATAGAAACTTTGATTAGTGACTTTGATTAGTATTAGGCACTAGTTCAAGATCTGTTTTCTTGCATGAAAGTCTGAGAGGCTCATGGGAAATTATAATTAGCAAGGAAGGCAGATTATATATATGTGTGTGTGTGCACATACACACACGTATATAGAAATATATTTTATAGATATATTTTAAATTGAAACACATTTTAATATGAAAGTTATCAAACCACAAAAAATGAGAATCCACAGGTTGGTTAGAATCCACAGTTACTGTTAGCATTGTTTAAAGATGAGACACATTGATTGATCTTCCCCTGAGATTTTTGGGTTTTTTCCTTGGTAACAGAGGTCACAGTATTTAAAGGATATTTGTAGGTGAAGTTCATGAACGCTTTCTCTGACCTCACTGAAATTAGGATTTCTTCCTGTGTGGTCCAAAAGATCTCAGAAATGCCCTGTCATGTTGGTGACGAGGTGTTTGCTTTCGTGTGAATGGTCTAATGATGTCAGTAAAACTAACCATGCAAGTAGACTTGTATGGGTTTAAACTTTTCTAAATTCAGGACAAAATAAATGAAAACATGATTTTAAAAGTAACATTTTCATATGTTAAGCCAAATGATAATTATTTTGAAACCTATATTGATGCACTTGTTGACGTTGTGTTATACACAAAGAAAATTGTACTTTAATATTTTATGTTAGTACTGGTGGTAATGTGAGAGAGAAAAATACCTTAAAATTGGAATTTAATGTTTTGATTTAGGGTACAGTACAATTCTTCAGAGATTGTAAGAAAAAAGTTAATTCCTGTGCTACTAAAAAGCCAGGACACACCATACTAAATATTCTTTACAAGATTTGTATTTTAATTTACAGATAATTTTTATTTGACATTTTTATGTGGTTTTTGTTTCAATATTCTGACTGTAAAAGGGCAAAAAAAGTAATTTGAAAGTCCTATAACTGGT
>KZ506652.1:115013-133638 GCA_002844005.1 Limosa lapponica baueri
TTTTGCAAGTAGAACCTACCATGGTAAGTTGGATTTTTTCCCTGTTTCTGCTACAGAATTTCTCAGTGATGTTAAATACATTGCTTAAACCAAACTTTTCACACAAATGTTGCTCCTTCCCTGGAAGTACATTACACGTAACACTTGGTTGGCAGCAGTGCTGGACTGAGTTCTTCCCTACTGCTTTTTCCTCCCCTGCCACATGAGGTCCACAGAACTGCTTGAGGGGACCTTCAATAAATTAAAGCAGCAAACTAAATGGAGCTGAAGATAATTACTTTCTACCATGTACACGAGAAAAGTATGAGAAACTGTGACTTGTATTCTTGATTTGACACCACAGGGTCTGTCTTGAACATTATGCTGAAAAATAAGTACATGGGAAATAGATTTCTAATTTTGAATTGCTAAATACCCTCTAAATTTGTAATAAAGTGCAGGGACTCAAAATTAATAATGCTTTTTAAACTAATCTGTCTTCCGTGGCTCCATTTTTAAAATAGTAATTGCACACCTTACAGGCACATTCTTAACTAAGCTCATTAATGTTTTGTGAGACACATATGTACTGAACAGATGAGCATGGAAGGAGAGAAAAAAATCCTGAACGTCCCTTCAAGAGGTTCAAAAGGTTACAGTAAGGGAAATTCCTGGGGCCACGCTTGCGTGGCCGTGTGCAACTGAACATTAGAAAAACCTGCTGATTAAGTAAGCTCTGTTGATTCTGCAAAATATTTAAAAGCAGGGATCTTTAATGAAAATACCAGATTGAGGATGTAATTAAAGGCTATATTATAATGCTTACGCACAAGAGAACTGAATAAAAATTTTGCGTTCTTGCATTTACTGAATTTGACCTACAGGGAGTTATGGCCAGGATATTATTCTAGCACCTTTGGCTGTGCATGCCATTGGGGAACCATGGCCTCGAGGCCATGCAGTGGTCAAATTTTAAATGTCTACTTCTTTTGCTGGAATGAACAATGTGTTACAATATCCTCATACAGAGATAGAAGATTTCTGTGCATATTTGTGACTTTGGAAGCACTGACTTTTTTTTGTGATCTGTTGTTATTATATTTGACATGCATTGTCAATTGTGAGATTCCCCCTCGCCTCCATGTTGGAGGCTGGGTCTTGTTTTTTTCACCACTGTGAATCCTAATAATTTTTTGATCATAAATTGAAAGTTCAATGCTTAAGGTTGTCAGGATAACAAAATAACTGGTAGACATCAATTTTCCATTACTGCAAATGTGTGTTTCCTGTCACTGTTCCTTGTGGTGGTGAAGGAGTTGTAGCAGAACTTGTGAAAGTCCATAGCACTGCAGCATGGAAAATGTATCTGCCTTGGTGTCTTCATTTAATGGATTCCGTTTGTTTCTAATTTTGAAGCTTAACCTTGGATTTGAAATTCACTGGAAACAAATCTTTCAACAGGAATAGGGACTAATGAAGCCCATAGCTTCCTGTAGGTGCATCGTCTTTGTCCCTACTCCTTATGACAATAATCCTATCTCCCTCATGGCTTCCCTTCTTTTTGCCTTCACTTCTTCAGGTTTTCCTAGACTCCCACTTCTACATTATCCCAGTTCTCACACATGTCTTCTCAGTGCCTTGTAAGGCCGCACCAGGACAAGCTTCTAAGTAGAGGCTTCCCACATATTGCACACAGAGATAGGCCTGAGCACTTGTGCACCTACAAATATGACAGTTTTAAGTTAATTCAGAACTAATTTAAACAACCCCAAATACAATATCTTCTTTTATTATTGTTGTAAATTCTAGGAATGATTCTTGGAACTGTAAGGGAGATTCTTCCTAACCTTTATCAGTGTGAAATTTATTAATTTTATCGTGACCAACTTCCATGAAACACGTCAACTTTCTCTATAGTAGTCTGTAGCACCTTGTGAGATGATTCATTAGTTACGACCTACTAACGGTATTGGATCCATTGCAAAACCAAACCTATCCAGCATTTGTGAGCTCTACCAACTTCATACAAGGTCTTCGTATAAACAATGATTTGACTACATGTTTAACCGTGCATTCCTTGAGCTGGAGCAATGAGGAAAGCCTTGTTTAATATTAAGCTGACTCAAGCCTGCTTCCTGCTCTAGCATAAGCATCTAAATCAGATGAAAATTATGAAATACATGAGGCAGTTTAGAACCAGCTGGAATTGAGCCTGGAGTGTAAGAAGAAGAAACAGTTTTTAAGTATATCTAAATGTTTTAATTCATAAGCTGGTTAGTTGTGATGAGGATCTAGAAAGCTACTGGGAATATTATTGCAATGTGATGCTGTTCTGAAAACAAGGATACATTGAGCAGAAGAGAGAGGGTGCCAAATCTGTGGAAAGGTGTGCAGTTCTATTTTTGTTAAAATCTACAGCATGCTAAGAGGCAAGTGTTATGAAGCCACTTGGAGGAATAATTCTTGTTCCTCTGGTATCTCTGATGACCAACTGGTCTAGGGCCTGTCTGCAGAGCCTCCTTCAAGAACTGCATGGATTTGTGATGGTCTGACAATGATCAAGGTATGGCTGGGTGTTAACGCCCTTCAGAATGGTTTTAATAAGTGCTATGCAGTTTTTTGCATAAATACTTTGTGTTGTTAGATATAGCTTGTTAAAAGAAAGTGCAAGTATGAGGAGAGAAGGTTTTTAGCTCACTCCAGTGTCAGGAATAGGATTTGGAAGATCAGACAGAACTTTCTTATTAGGACTCTTAGCTTTGAAGTAGATGCACTTAAATTTACTTTAGGTGTCTTGGTTCACACTGTACCTTGTTGAGAGTTTTTAATAACTATTTATTCTACATCAGCCAGTATTGAAACGTCAGCCCTATAGATGTCAGGGAATTCAGCAGTGTTTCTCATGGTTAAATTCATAGCATCTGTCTTACAGTTTGCTTTACGGAAGGGCCTTTTCCTTACTGGATAATAAAGAGATACGAACCTAGCCACTTGCAGGGAGATGAGAAAATAAGTCTTTGGATTTTTTTTTTTTTAAATAATCTATTGGATTATTTCTACATTTATTTTTTTATTATTCAGGATTATGTGAGCATGAATCATGATATAAGTTGGCCATGATGAATGGGGGAGGCAGAGCGCAAAAGCATCAAGACAGCCATTCTAGCAAAACTTGGGGAACATAACGGCAGGTTCATGATATTTTGAGTAGAAAGGAATCAGAAAAAAAAAGTGAAATTAAACAGAAGAAACCTCTAAGCTAGCTAACTTTAATTTAACCTTCTCTTGCTTCAAAAGAATTATTTTTAATACTTTTGGTATTTCCCAATTTGTTCTAAATGTAAGAAATTTGTGTAGCAAAGGTGGTGAACAGTCATCACTGATCATAGGGTTTAGGGCAGACTATTGAGTGGCAAATTTTATTGTCCTCTTGCAGGTGCTGGTTTTACCTGCCTTTGAAATGGTTTGTTTTTCTACTAAAATTTTCTGTTTAAATTGGAGATTGTGCTTTTAAAGCCTGAGAATTTTATAAGTATCCAGTTCGATCATGGAAGAAGCTGTAACCATTGTCACTTCAAAAGCCCTTGTGAGTCTGGACACTGCACTCAGCATCCACAAGTCCCTGTCTTTCTACTCGGGTGTCAGACTAATTTTATTTGTCCTTGCCAGATCACCAGCACTGAACAGATTGCATTGCTCTGTTCTGCTGGGGCAAAGTCAATCCATGTTAATGGCTTCTTTAATCTTTTAAAAGTGATTATTTTATTTGGGGCAGTGCCACCAGCCAATTCCAGTCTCTTGCTAGTGATAGTGGTCAAATAGAGATAAGCAGTGCCTACATAAGACAAGTTAGACTCTAATCTTTCCACATTTTGTGCCTAATTTAACTGAAAAAAAATTCTGAACTTGGTTCTCAGGAGTCATAACTTTGCATGACTCCTCTAGGTTACCTTCTCCAACCTTGATTTCAGGTAATACCAGTTAGCACTTAATATGCTATTAGCTGTTATATGTCTAATCTAAATCAAATCTATCTGGTGTGTCTCATCTATATATCTGAAGTATCTAATTCTACAGTATACTTTTGTTAGATTTCGCTTTTCAAGGACTAGAAGAGTAGGAAATTAGAGTAGACCAGGGAGTCTGCAGATCTGAAGAAAAAGGAGGAAAAGAAATTATCTATTATTCCACCTTACATTGCCAATCTAAAAATCTTATGCTGGCAAAATTAACTTCTAAGCATTTAGTCATTTCTTGGAAAAATAGATCCATCTTGGATATTAATTTTACCAACTTTACAGAACTTATTTCTCTGTGTGTCCCCTGATGCATGAGTTGGAAAAGAAAACTCTGGCTTAGATGGCTAAAGGTTAAAGGTGCAGATGCTGTTGTGTTGCTGTCTTGAAGCTATACCTTGTGCTGTGTCAGCTCTTCAGTTCCTGGAAGGGCTCCAGATGTCCTCTGTCTGGGCTTCTGTAAGGCTTTGACATGGTCTCCCACACTATCCTCCTCACTACACATTGGAGAGAGATGGATTTGGTGGGTGGACTTGTTCAGTGGATGAGGAATTGGTTAGATGGTTGCATCCAGAGGATAGTGGTCAACGGCTCAATGTCCAGATGGAGATCAGTGACAAGTGGTGTCCCTCAGGGGTCTGTATTGGGACCAGTACTGTTCAGTATCTTCATCAATGACATAGACAGTGGGATCAAGTACACCCTCAGTAAATTTGTGGATGACACCAAGCTGAGTGGTGCGGCTGATGCACCTGAGGGATGGGATGCCAACATTACATTACAACCTGGACAGGCTTGAGAAGTGGGCCCGTTTGAACCTCCTGAGGTTCAATAAGGCCAAGGGTGCAAGGTCCTGCACCTGGGTCAGGGCAACCCCCAGCATCAATACAGGCTGGGGAACGAAGGGATGGAGAGCAGCCCTGCCGAAAGGACTTGGGGGTACTGGTGGATGAAAAGCTGGATGTGAGCCAGCAATGTGTGCTCATGCCTCAGAAAGCCAACCATATCCTGGGCTGCATCCCCAGCAGCGTGGTCAGCAAGTCGAGGGAGGTGATTCTGCCCCTCTACTCTGCTCTGGTGAGACCCCCCCTGCAGTGCTGCATCCAGCTCTGGGGCCCCAACATAAGAAGGACATGGACCTGTTGGAGTGAGTCCAGAGGAGGGCCACAAAGCTGATCAGAGGGCTGGAGCACCTCTGCTGTGAGGACAGGCTGAGAGAGTTGGAGTTGTTCAGTTTGCAGAAGCGAAGGCTTCATGGAGACCTTATTGTGACCTTTCAGTACCTAAGGGGGCCTACCGGAAAGATGAAGACTTCTTAGCTTTTTAACTTTTTAGCTCTTCAGCAGGGTCTGTTGCCATTGGATAAGGGGTAATGGCTTAAAACTAAAAGAGGGAAGATTTAGACTAGATAGAAGAAATTTTTTACGCTGAAGGTGGTGACACTCTGGCCCAGGTTGTCCAGAGAAGTGGTAGATGCCCCATCCCTGGAAACATTCCAGGTCAGGTTGGACAGGTCTCTGAGCAACCTGATCTAGTTGAAGATGTCCCTGCTCATGGCAGGGGTTTGGATTAGAAGGCCTTTAAAGGTCCCTTCCAACCCAAACTATTCTATGATTCCTACTAAGCGCAATGTCTACTTTGGCAAGGGGTTTTTTTTTGTTTTGTAAATAAGCCCAAGTGTCTCTTACCCCCCTTACCCCCCTCCCTTCAGTGTCTGCTCTGGGCTTGTCCTCTGCAAAGAATTTTGATAATGTCTAGTTTATTTTACACATCTTCATCAGATGTCTGCTGTCTCCCTCAGATGGCACCACCTCAAGCATAACAAACTACCACTTACAAGTTTTTAGAGAACTGCCTTTTTTGGGATGTAAGGAATGTCCCAGAACTTTCCTGTAATGAGAGATGGTTATCAATAGAAAACAGATCTCACTTTTAATTTTCTGATGCAGTTAATATAACTTGTTCAGAGTGATAAGACAGAAATGTTGTTCTGTTTTATTTAAGTGTCATCTTGGCTATTGCTGTGGCAGTATTTTTACAGAAGTATGTTGGCTTATTATAGAGCAGTGGCGTTTGGTTTTGCAAAGAACTGGGACACGTTACCTGTCACTACAGGCAGCTTACTCTTAAATTCAGTATTTGGCAGTTACTGTTAATTTTAAGCTCATTTAAGACTATGTACCATTTGATTGTAGTCTATTTGAATTTCAATATTGAATTTGTCTTAGGAATCCCCATTAAGATACAATTAATAAAGACTAACTGCTGTATTAGGATACTCAGGCTGCTCTGCCTACCGTGGGTGGAAGTAGAAGTGTGTTTTAATTACAGGCAATGCTCCATTATTTTGGGATTTAATTGCTAGGTGGATTGGTTATTTTAATAACTGTCTATTATGAGACAATTTTGTTACATAATAACAATAATGTTGTTGTTGTACGGGGTAGGTATTGTCAGTGAGTGAAAACATGTAGCTTTGCTTTTTCATATGTAGAAAACAAACATTCTAGTTCATGCTCTTTACCTCTGGTCTATGCCTTTACAGGATTCAGTACTTATTTTAACACTGTGGACTAGACTAATTTTTTCTTAGTCCTCATGAAATCATAATACATTTGCTGTTTACCAGGAGTAAAATACTTCTAAGCCTTGTTCCATAGTGAGAAATTCAGATTCATGCTCTTTTTTACAAACTGGTTAAATCATGGCGTTCACCACTGAAAGAAGCCGTACTGTGAGGCAGTAACTTCACACAGTTTTTCAGGGCAGTGTATCCAGACAAAAATTCACATCTTGGTCAATTCTGTCTAAGGTAGGTTCTCATGGAATTCCAGGAAATTTTTGTTTGTCTTGAAGATTCCTTTTTTCACAGTAAAGCTGTGTTTTTTCCAAGGCAGGTAGTTCTAGACCCGAATGCAAAGAATTAAATGTATGCTTTAAAAAAAATGTGTTCTCACTGGACAGTCCATCAGGATGTATTCTTAAGAAAACATACTGACTGGTTCAGTTTAGAACAAGAGTCTGTCATTCTAAAAAGAGATCCATCTTAATCGAAGAAGACCTTAATGTATTGTAACATGAAAATAATCTGTATAGAGCAGTGGAAGGATACAGTTTAAACATTTAATGCTATATAAAGACTTTTATAGTACTTAAACACTCCTTTTATAGTTACTTTGCATGAAGTCCCTGAGAATTTGTATTCCATTGTATTTACAATATGATGCACATATTGGCTCAGTGTCTACAGACTAAGCTAGTAGACAGCGGCTACATGATGAAAATATGATCTTTGTCTTTCCTGAAGTATAACCATTTTAGATAAGGTGATTAGAAACTCCAAGTTTCTAGTCTATTAAACCTTTAAAATCAGGACAGTTCAAAATAAATATGTCGTCTGTTCTAGATGCTGCATGGGCTCTGTAATAAATTTTTAGCATTGCAGAAGCATACAATAGTCCAAACTAAGTTCATTCAGATTCACATACTTATAAGTAAGTTAATGTAGTTTTGAATTACCTCTTTTGTGAAGACAAAAAGAATGTCAGTAAAAATAGACAAAAACTATCCATACCTTATCTCTCAGTTTTATTAATGTATATAAGGGCAGAGAGCATATGGATGGAGAAGTTGATACTGTTTGTATAGCTAAACGAAGGAGCCAGTCAATATCTTGATAAAGATGACAGAGCTAACTCCTTTCCAAGTAAATAATTTCTTCTCACATTTCTTCTTGAACTATCTCCATTTTTTTCAAGCATGAAAAGCTGACACTGATTTCTCATTGATGTTAAAAATCTTTGGAAAACTCATCTAGAGAGATTAAAATCCTTTTGAGTAATTAAAGTAAGTTTCAGTGTAAATTAGACCAGTAAGATTCTAAAAAATCTCTGTGTGGAGCTGTTAATTCTTTACAAGAGGACTAGAGGATCTTTAACACTCTTACAAGCTGAAATAAAGTTTGGCAAGTAGTAGGTTTCAAGACTGAAAAGCGTCAAACACGCACTGTGGTTAAATCCCAGACATTTATTTCCTGTTCATGTTTTGCTAAATTTGGAACTGAGTCAACATCCTTTGCAGAATGTGTACTGCATGTAATTATGTTCCATATATTGTTTCACTGGAGGCTATGAGATTTGGCTGTTTCATTTGTGTTATTAACTTATTTATTGTTGCTGTATGATAGAAATGAATTGTGCACTGGTGGTGTAATAAACTAACAAATGTCTTATTTGTCTTATTAAACAGGCAGGGATTAAAAGGATGTCTTATTAAAATATTTTGGTTGAAAAGTTGCCTAAGTAATTGGATAAACTTTTATGGTGAGGTAGTTTTATTTTGTGAGGGAATGATCTTTCCCTTTATGCAGAAATTAAGAAAGATTTGCGCTCTTTTCAGTGGTTGTTGTTAACAGAGATTTTAATACATACAAAGAAATTGTTTCAATAAATTTTTTTCATTGATTGTGAAAGCATCTACTGAATTGCTCGATTCTATAATGGAGCGAGACTATTTGTTAAATACACTTCTGATTCTTGTGATGTTAAAACATTCTCAAGGGGAGGTGCCACCTAAAAGGAAGCCAGTTGTCTCTTCTCTGTATCTCGTATGGGGTAAAGCCATGCTAGTCACTGCTGCTGGATATCAAGAACAGCTTTTGTTGGCAGAAACGGCAGGACCTTAACAATACTAAGGGATGCTGGTGTGTTCTTGAATGCCATCTGACTTATCTACCATACTTCTTGTGAAACAGGGATACTCTGTAAGTTGCTGAGGTTGGAACCACTCATGAGAACAGTAAAAATAACACAGTCGATGAGTGTCTAGTTACTTTATCTGTTGTATTAAATCTTTTTCAGTATAGGAAGGACAAGCACTGGCGAAATTCCCAGCGTGCCTCTTAAAAATAACAGAAAAATATGTCTTATTTGTTAGAAAGAAATAAGAAAAGGGCATAACACATTCTAGTATTTATGCAGATGACTTTTATTTGAAAGCCGGACCTGAGCAGAGCTGTATGCCAAACAGCTTTCTGCTTCCCGAAAGTTCAGCTTCTAAAATCCAGCAGTTAAAAAAAAGGATTATTTAAGTGATTAAATTAGTTTGATAAACAGTCTTGTAGTGAAAACTGAGATGCCCTGTGCCTCTTAATTTCCAGGCCATGTTCTTGGACCAGTGAGACAAAATCTCCAATTTATCGTGCAGCTACTGATGAGTAGGTATAGCAGCCAGCTTCTTCAAAGAAAGGAAAGAGATAAAATTACTTCTGCTGCACAGGAAAAGAATACATAAAAATCTCCCTTTCCTGCAGTATAAGGAAACTCCAATATATGTATATTTAGTATTTAATTGTTGGTACAGATATTTAAATACTACACTAGCATTTCTTGTAATGTCTGAATTCATCCAATGTGTTGAAAAATTGATTGCAATTTTTAAGTTATATATATAACAGAGTATTTATATGATGTGATTTTAACCATCTTCCTGGAATTAAGAACCTAGACTCCCCAAATAGTTAATGGAGACTCGAAAGCACAGCTAGAACACCTTCGTAGAGCCTGTTTACCTCTATTAACTGTCCAGGGAGAACTTCAAATCTCCATTCACGGATTGACTTGTTTAGCTACGGACTAGGGGTTCTGAAATTCTTGCACTGTGTTTTCCCCAGCTCTTAGTAAGAAGAAAGGCTGATTAAGTGGGTAAACCTTCAACTTTGCCATTGGGATCTAGAAATCGGGGTTATACTGAGCTGGAAATGAAGTTTTGAACTCAGACATCACTGGATATTGTCATGCTAGCAACTCACAGGCATGCAGTCCTGAACTGGTATCAAGTGTCATGGAAAGGGGATGCTTTTCTAGCAGCCTCTCTACTGCGACTTACACTCATCCATCTCTGTGTATTGTTCTTCCCATTCCCCCCGAAAGCATTGTACAATTTAAAAAATAGCTAGAATTGTCAAAGTTAATAAAAATCTTAGAAAATTTGTGAAAGTCTGTGGCTGGTTGAGAAGACTGAAACTAGAACCATACTGTTTTCTATGCTGTTGGACAGCACTAGCCTGGGCAGTGGGCTCCAGAAGTTTAGGGTATTAAAGGACAGAAGTCTAAAGAAAATGAGGCCTCCTCCTTTCTGCTGCTCACAGAACAATTTCCTGCAAAGCGGATAGGATTTTCCAAATAAGTTTTCTACATGTGGAATTGATTTATTGGTTCTGTGAATGCAGAGATGTTAACTGTGCCTCCAAGCGTGCTGGTATTTGTGCACTGTTATTAACTAAAGCTAGATGGATGGGTCCAGACAAAACTGAAGAGATTGGCACCTGCAGCGTTGAGAGCTGCCTCCTGTTTCTGAAAAAAATATTGGAGCTATCTGTAAATCTGGAGGGTTGTAAGACTGTATGCTGCTTATTATTCTTATGCTTGTTAGTGCAGCTTCTGGTGCGCTCCTGTATTGAACTTTATTCTTAGCATTCACAATCAAAATGCTGGATTTATTTTTTAAGGCCTAGTGTCCTTGTGCAAGAATACTGGATATTCTTCACTGAAGCAGTGCAGCAAATTGCAGCTGATGTATTTCTCTTCACTTTTCACTATTTCTATTCAGAGTAAATAGTATATGTTGTGCTGGTTGATATTACAGTCACCTTAGTCATGTCCAGGGGAAAGTTGCCAAGCCTAGAAGTGACAGCAAATGTGCTGTAAAAAGTAAACCCCAAATTTCATCTTTACGCCTCTCCATTGTCTTTTGCTGACTAGCAAAGTTGCTGAAAAAGATCTCAGTATTTTTTCAGACTGCTTGGAGTATACATGTGGGAGAAGAGAAATGGCTGCAGTTCCTCCCTGCTCTTCCTCACCCCCGTTAGCATTCTGTCTGTCATGAAATGGAGAATACTGCTGGTTAATTGACTGGTTCAGCAAACTGAAAAGCAAGAGGTTTTTCAAAACATTTGTAGGTAAGAGAAAAGCTGACTCAAATGAGCGAATACTGCATGTATTCACTGTCTGGCAAACTGACTGATTTAGTGGAAACTGACTGACATATGCAATAAAAGCATATTTTTTCAAATAGGTTTCTGCAAAACTAAACCGGGAAATGAGAGTAACGCTGTTTCTCTGCTTCTTGCGCTGTGGTTGGTCACTCCTTAAGCCACCATTTTGATCAGCTCATTTTGCTGCTTTTTTGCAGGTGGTGGAAGAACATGGTTTCAAGCAAAATCAGGTGGTTTGGTTTGGTTTTTCCCCCCTTTTATGCAGCCTATAGTCTTGGCTGTTTGAGCATCTGTCTTACCAAACACTACTAATGTGGTGTTGTGGGACCAGCTCCCTGCAGCAAATAATAGATTCTCTCTCTGAGATGATACGTATTTTCTAAAAATAATAGCACTGACTCCCAATCAGCTTTGCTATGCATTTAGCTTCGGATCGGCAGGAAAGCAGAGGAGTTTGATCAATGTGTCTTTAAACTAAAGACAAAACAATTAATTGTGTGGAAGAGGATGTCACTTTGGATAGCTTCAAGGTATTTTTATTTTGTGGATCTGTCTACTTTCCAGGGCTTTTTTGTTATAAGAAAAAAAAAATACAAGTATTTCTGAAATCCATGTTTGAGATGTTTAAAAAATATATAAATAATTCCTTCTGCAGTAGATTGAATGGAAAGATTTATGTGCTGGAGCTTGCAGTAAGCTCTGCAAAACATGTTCTAATTCCTTAGAGTGATGTTGTCATCATGTTTGGCGACTAAGGCTCAAGGAGAATACAAAATCTTTTGTATTTTCCCCTCTTTTTTCTGTCTAGTAGTCTATGATGAGCAGTTTGTTTCAGAAGAGATTGTTCTTCATTTAGTTTACAGGCGCTGTTTTCATAGGTGAATTTGGTACATAATTTGAAAAAAAGCAGGCACTGTTATTATTTTCTTTAGTTGTTGCCTGTAGACATTAATATTCAGTGTGGTGAAGGATTTTATTCCTCCACCTCCAGGCTTATTTTGCAATCAGTAGCAATTTCCATTTTTTTCCTGGCTTTCTATATTTCCTGTTTCGCACACTGATATTTAACTCCAACTGTGTCCTGCTTTTTAGAGAACGTAATAATAGACGATGACGATAGTGGCAATTAGAACTAATGGTCTACTTCTTAGAGATATTGAATATCCATGAATCCTGTTGAAGTTGGTCAGAACTGATCAAAAGCTCTCAAAAATCAGGCTGTGCTATTTTAACATCAATATTCAAATATCTGTTGGTTGCTAATGCTTTTTTTGTGTGTGTACAATTCTTCTGTATGTTTCCTTATAACACTTTCCTTGATTCATCAGCTTCCAGTTTTCCTCCTTGAGCCTATTTTCTGCTTATTAATTAAAGAATTAAAGGAAAAATATAAATTTATAATAATATATTAAATTTGAAATATATAAATTTATAATTATAAATTATAAAATAATAGAGATTATAAATTTTTACAACTGTAGGGGTAGCTATAGCTTATTTGTGGTGAGGAAACTTACAGATTGTTACCAAATTTATTTGACTAAATGAAGAAGGGAGTTTCTTGCTGCTTAGGGCATCTTAAATTTTCTTTAAGTTTTCATTAACAGCCATTCTTAATACTAGATGATTTCACACTAGACATTTTGCTTGAAAAATGTATAGTTTACTAATATGTATAAGCATAAGTCTGAAAAGGAGTTGCAACACAAAAGAGTAACAGATTTCAAGAAAACTGCAGAGAATTGTAATAGTACAGTACTACTTTTGCCTTTATTTTTAAAAAAGATCTGCATGATTTGTGGTTTTATTTGACACAAAAAAAAAAACCAAACAAACCAAACATCCACCAAAAGAACAAAACCCCAACTCTTTGGTAAGCCAGGACAAAGGCACAAATGACCAAGCTCACTGTTCTGTTATTTCACTGAAGAAAATAATTTTTACCTCTTCCTGGTGTCCCCCCAGGATATCTCTAATTGGAGCGTGAAGGGTCTCTCTGACAAGTTTTGAAAAATATATTTAGCATATGTCTCGTCTTCTCTAATCACTTCTATACTGATATTTCACAGCAGCATATAAATTAATATATGCTTCTCATATGAGCTGGACTGATACTGCCAACATCCTTGGGGGCTACCACACCCCACTCGGGTGAGTTTCAGTCAGATTTAGAACAGATCATAGCCAAATCAGCGCTGTGGAACTCCAGGTGCACGGCGTGAGACAGCCTGACAGAGGCCAACTCCAGTCCCTCCTTCTGGCGAGACTAGTTCCTCAACAGCACTTTTAGCTGAGAAAAATGGCCAGAATCAGGCAATGTGAAGCTTTGCCTCTGCTAGAAGTTTGCTGTCAGAGGTAGCATCGCAAACCCATCTTCTGTAGGTAGGTCTGATCTGTAGGTCAACCCTGATTTGATTTTGTCAATTAGAGCACTCCCCTAAACAAATTAATTTATGCCATCAGGCACACTTTTCCGTTGTTGGTCACAGAGAAATTCTCCCTCTTTGAGCAACGTTTTGTATATCGACAGAAGTCTTCCATGCAGGCCGACCTGAGGCGTTGGGCCTATTGCAAGGTGTTCCTCAGACATCGCTCCTCACAGGTATCAATTATTTCTTTCCCTAGGACTCCAAAGAGAGATCTTTTCAATTGCAGTAGGATGTCTCTCAGCAATTTCTTCAGGACTTAATTCAGAGTTGGTACTTTTCTGCTTAGATAGTTGAACATTTTCCCCTTTCTGTTGAGTAGGCATTGAAAATAATACGCTTACACCTTTCTGTCCTCCCTACTGTGGTAGAAAGTTTTAGAAATAACCCATAATTGAAAAAATTATGGTGTTTTTCACTAACCCTGTTATTAAATTGCAGATTTTTAACATAGGCAAAGATTCCAACAATTGAACATGATTTATAAGAATTGTGCTTTAATGCTGCTGTAGTGACTGTAGGAATGAGTGTCTTCAGAGTACTTAAAACAGGTTAGTATCCATTTAAGTGATTATAGTTGTATTTCAGTTCTCTCTCCATATGAAATGCGATGCATGACCTTCACTGCATGTCTTTGCTACAACCTGGCACCCCGAGCTGAGGAGTTGTTCAAGACTGAGGTTCTGCCCAGCTACATGACGGGCTGTGGCTGCTCAGTTGCCAGCATCGCTATGGAGTTGTTCAGTGGCCTTTAATGCTGCGTCTGTGGTATGTTGCTCCGTACTCTTTGGATGGAAGGAGGAGTGCTTTCTCTCTAGATCTGTCTGATTTCAGATAGGATTTCAGTTTTCCTAATGGGTGCTCCACAGACTGTCAATTACTTACGTAGTTTAAGTGAAACACACGTTGTGATACTTAAATTATGCATCTTCAAAATGTTGTGAAATGAATCATTCTACATTCCGTGTCTCATACCTTTATATTCTCTTTTGCTTGTCTAGTTGTTCTAAAAATCTTGGAGATGACATTAGAGCATAGTCTTTAGTAAGAAAAAGAATTAAGCCTTCTCTTCTTCGTGGTTTAGTTTTCCAAACTAAACGCAGTAACTGATGAATTTAGTGTTTCACAGAAATGAGGATGGGAGTCACAGGGCCAGGGGAAATTACCAGGGTTTTTTTGCTTAATAGCGTGTCTGTGTGAGCTCTTTGCTACTGTAGCTTATCTAGCTGCCTTTTACACTGAGCTGATGTGCTTACTGTGGAATTCCAGCACGTTACATGAATGCCTGGCAAGCTAGTAACTTGCTATGTTATATACATCTAAGGACTTGCTTTTTGTACATAATCTGAATCTCAGAAGTTTGATTCTGCCGTTATTTTTAGGGTACTTACGAGAGAGGGAGCTTTCCCATCAGTCTGTCACTGCAGCTGTGGGATGAACCAATTGGTGGGATCAGTATTTTTCAGGGAAGTGTGGAAAAATCACCATTTTGTGTTTTGCCTTGATGTGAGGAGCAATGCAAAATGAAGAGTAACAGACAGTCAAGCCTTGTGTTTAAAATAGCAGCTGAATTGCCTACATCAAGGCATGAATATGCTAAAGACTCCTTTTTAAAAGACTTTACTGAACTAATGTGTTGAGGGTGCACTTGACATACAATTAAGCATTTGAACCTTTCTTTAATCTCTGTGTACAGGAAGATAAGGGATGCTCCGAGAATTGTATCCATAAGACTATTTATACAAAGCTTATAATGCTAACACTTTTGATGTCCTTTAAGCTTCTGCCTTCATATCCCTGTCAGCTCAATCCACTGCACGCATTTTCTGAGTCAAACTAGCATAAGCCAAGAAGGGGAAAAATGTGTTCCATGTCTCATATGGCAGAACGAGTGATCAGGGTAAATAATAATTCCTCTAGCTAGAGGAGAAATCTTTTCCTTCATCAGTAACTTGTGTCAGACTATGGAGATTTAGGAAATAGGTAAAGTGATAGATGTTTCTCATGCAGTGGTTACAAAGAGGTTTCAGGTGATGAAGGTTCAGTACAAAGAGAAAGGCTGTTTGTGCTAGCACTTCAGACCGTTAATTTTATTCTGTATATTTACATTTCTGTATAATTTGTCATGGGCCAAGCTGTGGTCATATGGGGAGCATTCTTCAGTTTGTTGGCCCACTGTACAGGGGAATACAACAGCCACAGTAAGCAATATTTAAGGTTGATCTTAAACTGGGTATTTGCAGCAGCCGACCTTAGCCTGAGCTTACGCTGTAGTCAGGGCATAAAGAGAAGGGAGAAGAATCCTTCAGAAGGACTATTCGTGATAACAGAATCAAGTTCTTAAGATCAGAAGTTAGCCTTGATGTTCAATTCCTACACAGATTATGGTTATAATCTCCCATACACTAGTCAGGTGTATGGCCATTTGTAAGGAAGAATTTGCATTTCACAGAGTAACTGAAGAAATTACTGGCAGGGATAGCAGTAACTGCTGTAAATCTCACCACAAGTTATGTACAAGCTTGAGTTTATGCATACTGTACTATCAAGTTAAAGATAGTCTTCAGTGAAATACATAAAAACTATAAAAAAACCCTAACCCAGAAAACTACATAAATTCTTGAAGCTGACGTGTGTGTGAGAAATGCCAAAAAGGACTGAGTTACATGTATTTCTTTGTGCCCTAACAATCGTAGTATCCATGGTAATCTTTCAGATCACTTATTTACGACAGCAAACTAAATGGAATAATTTTTAGCATAATTTACATGGTACATTGTGATTTGCTAAAAAAATGTATGTACTGCAAGCACATGCATTAAGTCCTCTCTTAATTGAAGAAGTAGGGCGAGTGTTGGATGGAAAGGGTTTATTTTTCTGTGCAGCTGATGCATTGATTGAACAAAACTATAAAAATAGGTTGTTAATATGCAGCTGAAAAAGGGGATATACATTTAATGCTTGATTATTTTCAGGGCAGTGATAAAAGTTATGTCTCCTTAGTGGAAATATCATCCTTTGATTTTGAAGGCTGCATAACAGAGTCTTTAGTTATTTCCCCATAGCTAATAGGAGTTTCGTAGTGTAGATAATTCAGGTTGTTAACATGGTGTACATGGAAATGTTGAGGCTTATTCACACTCCATGGTTATTTCTATCCCTTGCAGTTGAAGTATCTTTGAAAGTGTTAGAGCTATTTAAAGTTACTTTTGTAAGTTGATGAGGGTTTTACAGTTTTGGGTTTTTTTTAAGTTCTGTGAAGGTAATAACAATGAGGGTCACATAGGCAAATGTGGTTTGACTGCTGCTTTTATTTCCTTTGCAGTGTATGAAATTATTCTTTTTATGTTATTTTGAACTTTAAAATAATCTACTCCTGTATGAGGATATCTGTGATGTGGTACATTCATAAGTAAGTCCCAACAAAGAATTGAAGATAATTCTTTGGTCAGATGTATGATTCTTGCATGAAAATATATCACGGTGAAAGAAAAAAAAACAACCTAGGAATCTTATGAAGTAGTATATATTCGCTCACAAACCCTTCATGTTACAGTTGAATTGTTATACAGACAGCTGGGATTTTTTGCATAAGGGCTTTTATGCACTGGAGATTCAGTTATTTTCATATGTATTGTAGGAGTTAATGAGAAATAATATGATGTTCTGTTTTCATATCATAGCTCTCACAAATTCATAAAAATGTGGACCTTGTTATATTTCTGCCTGTTTTAAAAGCATTATTGAAAGGAATGTTTTCCGTGATGAAAGGGTTTGGGCAGGTATCTATTAAATCCTAAATTTGATAAAGTTGGGTTCAGTTACAAGCATATGAGTTTTGTGAATGGATTAAAAAAACAGAAACAGTAAAACTGATTCTAAGTGCCTTTTAAAATAATAAGGTGAAGCTTATAGTAATTGGACTATGTATTTGCAAGCAGCAGGACTTAGACTTAAGAGATAGGAGTTGATTATATGTAGATTATATGTAAAGAGAAATGCTTTTTCTTTTAAAAATAAATAAATCCCATGAAATAAAGTAGTCTTTCTTCATGTGTTTGTCCCTTTTTTCTGTGAAAGAAAATGGCTGTCCTAATTGAGTCTTCTCCTGGTTAATTCTTCACTAGTTCATTACCTTAGATTTTGATAGTTCCTAAGAAGAAAAACATCCAAAGATGTATTTGAATCTTAAGAAAGAGAACTGCTGGAAGAATTTTTAAGCGTAAATTACCATTTTCATGTAGGATAGACATAAGGATATTTTTGTACATTCATAATTCATATTTTTTTTTCTTAATTGTTTGGGTTGTGACCAAGTAATCCTCTTAATGCAAATTGTTGCATATGGTAATTTATCTGCATTGAGAGTAGAATCCATTAGGCTCCGAAGGTCAAAGGTAAGGTTGATTTTTTGCCACTATTATTCAAATAGCATAGAATAAGTACAGTTATTAATATACTATTTCTTTTTTTTTTTCCAGATTTCTCAGGGGACAAAATTTTGCTTATTCATACCTTCTACTGTGGCAAAAATGGATTATTTTCCTCACCAAAAGCCAGCAGCATAACGCCCATCCAACATATGCCTCAAAGAACTCTTCTTTAAAGTCTGTTGTAAGTACGTCCAATTAAAGAGTTGCTTAGAGGTAGCTTTAATCAGCTGTGTATCTACTCACAGCTCAAGAATAAGCAGCCTTAGCAGGAGAACTAACCTTAGCAGCTTGGCTCTCCGTCAGCGGCTGTTTGTTCTGAAGGGAAGGCATAGGAGGATGGGGCAGAGCGGGGCTGTGGTGTGTCCCACCCACTGGCTATGGCCAAAGCTGACCCCCACAGGGGGCAAACCAGAAGCTATGGGGCTGTGTGCAAATACCGTGATCGGCAAGATTATCTGCATTGTAAATGAAGATGTAGGCTCCTGTTGCTATGACAATGAATTTTAGAATTCGCAGCGTCGAAATAGGGGGCTAAATAACTGGAAATGTAAGAAACGGGAAGCGGTTAAGCTGGTCTTAGCTGTGTTGATGGTTGAGCTGTGTGCATGTCCTGGGGCCTGCAGGCCCAGGTATCTCACTTTTAACCCAACACAAACTTGCAAAAATTAATGAAACCACGTTATGTACATGCAATAGTAGTTATCCAGACATCTTGCTTTTTATGTACTGAAGTAAATTTCATGCATGCGGAGTATACGATATATGTTTTTGAGACAG
>KZ506653.1:2811-10311 GCA_002844005.1 Limosa lapponica baueri
CCAGGCTGTCCCGGGTTTTGGTGGTTGGGGTTTTTTTTTGTTTGTTTTGTTGTGGTTTTTTTGTTTTGTTTTGGGTTGGTTTTTTTGTGTGTGTGTGTGTTTTTTCTTTTTTTGTTGGGGGGAAAATACTATTTACTTAGCATCACATTCCCTGGTTAGCTGAAAACAGAGTTCCTTGACTGCAGTAGTTACTCTGGGTTTATGTCAAAGTCGCTTGCAGCAGAATTTGGCTTATAAAACTTAATATGGAAGGCTGCATAAATAATCAGTGCTAAATAGCTCACTGTATGTGCCTGTGTGGAAAAGCTACTTCTGAGTGCAGACAAAGTTGGCGGCTGTTACAAAGGTGGTCTGTCCTGCCCTATGGATGAATTAGGGCATAGAGGACCAGATTCCATCCTGGCGGATGACAGCCATATTGGGGTCAGGATGAGGTTCACGGGTCATTTAGTGAGTATTGGTTTTTCTGTTTTGGAAAATAATGTGTTACCAACTGAACCTTTTTTTGTCCATGTAGTCCAGGAACTTTTTTTTTGCTGCAGGAGGCCAAAATATGAGATCTGCTGCCAGCTGCCCTGAGAAACAGAGCAGGCAGTGCAGGATCGCATCCATAGTCAGAGATGTGCATTCAGAGGTTGTACTGGTCACTAGGTCCTGTGTGCCTTAAATACAAATGCAAACGATTATGAACACTTGTTTTTTTTTTCCCCAATTTTTTTTTTGAGTCTTTGTGAGGTGGTTGTGACAAAGTTTCTGTGGTCAGTTTTTGCTCAGATGTGTTTTGTGTCTGCTTTTCGGTGTTTGGTAAATAATATGTGATTGTAGTTCCATCCAGCATGCTTCCCTGAGGTTTATTATCCTGATATTACTAGGGTTCACTTACTTGGAAGGGTGATTCAATCCCATTATAATGCCACCTGCTTCTTGAGCCGTGTAATACCAGGGATCTACTTGCTGATGCCTATATGACTGCCCTAGCAGTAAAAATGCAATTCTCAGGGAAAAAAATACAATTTGCAAAATAGCCAGCTCTGAAGTTTTTGTGATCGAGATGGGTTCATAATACAGGTGGTTGTACAGAGTTCATCTAAGTAATTTCACATTCACCAAGTTTAGTTTTCATGTCAGAATTAAATAATATAAAAAAAAAATTAAAATTCTGCAGTTAGAAACCTTTGCATTTCTAGATTGAAAAAAAAAAAGGGGCTAGTGATTAAGATGAAATAAAATATTCTGGATTTCATTTAAATTAACCTCTAGTCTTCCCATTCTAGCACTACGTGATGATCTACACAAAAGAGCTTGCTAAAATAGGCTTTCTTGGTGGAGATTCTCTAAATGTTCTGCTCATGAACAAGGGTGTTATACAAATAAACCTAATATAGCAATATTAGCAAAATAGCAATCCCATATTTCTGTTGCTAAACTATAGACAAAAGTGTAGAGTGTGAATTTGAGATAAAACAGATATAGAAAGAGATAGTATGGAAAATGCTGTTGTTCCAAAGCAGAAGTGGAAAGCAGTGACCAAACTCGTTTTTCCGTGCTTGTATGCACCTAGTCATAACAGCTTTAAAGTACACTCCACTGAGGTTATTATACTAAGGGACCCTTTAGATCAAGGTTTCTTTTAGTAGAACCAGTGCCTGAATCGCCCTGTTTATTTCAATAGCTGTCTTATTTTTTACCTTTTGTTTTCCAAGAGTTTGAATGAACTAGGCAATGTTGGCCAAATATGGTAGATTACTTGAATTATATGTCAAGTAACAGTTTTGATTTGCTGCTGATGCTTTTTACAGTTACTACGGCTGAGTAAATTGGCAGTATTTACATAAAGAGACTGGTTTTGTATGGTGTATTTCTGAATACTGTGGAGCATGGAACATAATACAGCACTGAAGTTTGCTGGAAGTAAATGGTTGCTCTAAAACCATAACACAATTAATTAAAAATAGCAAAGTGAAGTTTGAATGAGTTTTAAGACCATGCACATTCCAAGATAAATGATTAGTAGTCTGGGCCTGAAGCTATTATAGCTGAAATATTTACATAAGAAGTTTAGAAACCCACCTGGTAGGCAAACTTTGAAAGAGAGAAAAAGAAAAACAGATCTCCAAAACATCATTCTTTCAGTTTTTCTGTAGTAGTCTTCCTCCTTCAGAGTTTGTGCCAGCACTCTTGGCCTTCTCTGAGCCTCCTGATACCAAAGTGGCTTTCCTCTCAGCTTGTTTCTTGGCACTAAGTGTTGTAGAGTAGCTTTTTTCTCATTTTTTTTATTTTTAAAAAAAAACGCAATCCTCCTGTGGCTGCTGTTCAGAGCACTTCAGTTACTACTGCTTGTCCAACAGTATGCTCTCAATCTGTGCTCCTGTCTTGTAATCTGGCTCTTTGACAACTTGACTAGGACACACACCTGTTTCACCTCAGCCCATCAGCAGGTCTGTCATCCCCACGTGCATACACCTTAGTACTGGAGGATGCTTGTTTTAGTTCCTTGGGCAAACAAATTCTGGACTGGCACTTTAATGGCAGTTCTGTTATCCACAGCCATTCAGCTTTAGTTGAACCACTATATGTGGGTGCCCATGCGTACTGGAGTTGTGGAGACTGTTTAGCATCTTTATACATTGTGCGCCCTTGAGAGAAGAAAAAAGACTTTGCATTGATTTCCTCTGTGACTGAATTTTGTTGGACACAGATGTGCTTTTAGAAACATCCATTCATAACTGGAAAGTACTGTAGATGGAAAAGAAATCATGACCATATCTGGTTATGGTTTTTGCTACCACTCTAATATACACTCTAAGACCCTGTGTGTGAACAGCAGTCATGTATGTAAATTCACAGCCTCTGCTTCTGAAAGAAGGTAGTTTTGTGGCTCCAGGGGAGGTTCTGTTAAGTAGAGCTTGAAATTTGGCTACTGCAATGCCTTGAGTGGCGTTAATTGGAGCCGCTCATAAGGGGAGAGATGGTCTAGTCTTGTTCATTGATAATTTCATTTCATGTCACCATTGTCTTGGGATTTTTTTTCACCTCACTTTCTTCACTACTTTTTCTTCTTAGGAGGTTGAAGATCATGGTGTTCTTTCATTCTTTTCTTGCTGTCTGTACTTTTTGCACTATCTGTAACTCAGTCAAACCTTTCCCTCTTTAAGTAGCCCTCTTCACAAAACTAACCAAGCTCTAGCATGTGGAGCCCCTTCTTTAAGCCAGTTTGAAGGAAGAGGGTGGGGTGATGCAGGTAGGGGTAGGACATCTTGCTGGGAAAACAAAATGCCCCAGTAGCCACATAGTTCAGCTTTGGTACTTGGAACAAAGGGAGTGTGTTGTAACTGTAAGTGAGTTAGGACTGAGTCTGTGTGACAGAAACAGTTTGTAAGTGAAGTTTTGAGCTATAGGTAGTACTGTTGCCTTTCACTGTAAAGGAATAAAGATCAAGTTACTGTACTGTAGTATTTATGGCTGACCCATCTTAAAATACGTTAACCTACCTGTGCAACGTAGTAATGAGGTGAAAATGAGGAAAGCGTGTGAGTGATGGCAGGAACCAGTATTATTTCTATTGATTGTCAGTTTGCTTAAGCCAGCAAGATCAAGTGCAGGTGGAGAGGAGAGCTATTCTTAAGTTCTGCCTAAGGCATCAGTTAACTTTACACTAGTATTCTTTGGAGAAACAAAAAACAATAGTAAAGGAACAGATATTTGTGAATGTATTGTTTCAAGGAGCCAAATTTATGTGTATGGGCTGGCGTAACATGTTTGGTTTGAATACAGTTAGCAGGAATTCACTCATTCGGGTATAATTCCCTTCTCCGACAAACATGCATATTTGTGCACAGCAGTGAAGTATTGCTGTTTTACATGTGCTTGCACCTGCATCACCACACTGACGCCGTGTAGGTGGCAGAAGAGCAGAAGTTAAGTCTGCTGGAGAATCTCAGGTGGGGCATTGGTAGACTGTGTGACAGTCTGGGAGGTTGTCACTGGTAGCATCACCAAATCCATTAATTTCATATGGATCAGGTATGAGCGTACTTATATCTGAATACTGTCTTGCACTGTGTTGCATCCCTCAGTGCATAATGAAATTTCACTAAAAGGTGTTTGTCTGGAAAATTTCCAAGTCCACTGTTTTGTTTGCATTAAGTGTGATTATTTATTATGCAATTTCTGAAATGGGAAAGTAGCATGTTTCCACATGATGGCTGAAGGATGGTCATCTGGCAACATGAACTTTTTAACATTTACTGGTCAAAATGGAAGAATATTTCAGTCCATGCTTCGGTTTTGAAAAGTAACATCAAATTCTAATATTTAATATTTACGTGATGTTTATGGATAAAAACATGGGGACAGTAGGTGTTACATCACTGTGAATTTGAGCTCCATATTTTTCCACTGTTTCCATATATTGGAAAGTTGTTAAGAAAAGATGTTTAAAGGTTTTAGTCATATGGATGTTTGATTGTCATCTTTCAAGGGCCTGCTATTAAATTCAAAATCACTGGTGGTCTCTGTTCAGAGTTCCATCTTAACAGGTGTCCACATCACTGCTCAGAGTTGGTGCTCCTTGCTGAAAAGTTTGTACATGAAGAAAAACCCACAGCTTCAGTGTCTACAATTCCTTTTTCTTCTGTAAGAGTTTTAATGAAGGTGTTACATGTAGCCATTCTTTGGTCATTGGGAAAGTGAAGGCTGAAATCCTGAACTCACTGAACATAGTGCCAGAACTTGGAATGACACTAGTGTAGCCAGGCCTTCACCTATGTACAAAGCTGCAGCAGACTAACAGCGTGCCCCTTCTCTACCTCTTCTGGGAAGGGCAACGGGAAGATCGCCTCCTGTAGAACTGGCACCCCGTAAGCATGGGTCCTTCTGCCTTTCAGACTTTAGAGGCATTTAATTTACTCAAGACTGCAGAAAATTAATCTTCATTATTATTTCCAAACTTAACACACTGTCACCAATGTCTGTGCCAGAATGTGCCTTAAAGATGCTTGTTTGGAAGGGTCTGTTTCTTTCTCTGTTGAAACGTGTATTTAAACAGGGCAGTGCCTTTGTCACACCGTTCCCCTCTTCCTCTCTTGTGAGCTTTGAGCATCATCTTGCACTCTGGGGATGTTGCTGCTTGTGAACAGGGTGTGAAAGCATTTCTCTGGTTCTGGAGAGCTTGGAGATTTCGGTACAGAAATCCTGGAATGAAATAGAACAGTTCAAAGCAACATTGCTTTGTTGGTGGTTCCCATGCCACTGCTGCTGAGTAGGAGCAGGGGGAATGTAGGTAAGCAGAGCAGCTAGCTCAGCTGTAGGGCTGGCTGGTGCTGGAGTTGTAGTGTTATGTGGAGGTGGTGGTGAGTGGTTTGAGGTCTGTTACCAGCTCCTGCTACCTACGAAGTGGACTTTTTTTTTTTTTGGTAGAGAATTATTCTCATTATTCTTCAGCAGACACTGGGTTCAAACAAGAATGAACTTTAAAAGCCATGGATACTTAGACTTGCTTTCAACAGAGAATGCATTAAGGAAAATTCTAGCTCCTCACCCTGACTCCATATATTTTCATGATTTATTTTTTCCGAAGGAAGAGATGGTCCAAGCCCTGTTATTAAGTAGTGTTTGTGGTGTTTCCCCAGAAAGCAGTGATACCGCGTAGTGTATGCATGTAACAGTTCCTGACTGCTCAACAAATTTAAAGGCTGTGGCATGCAAGTGGATGTTTCAGTTACACATAACTGTTAGAAGGCTCCAAAATATGACAGCTTCCAGATGTATGAACCGACTGATCCCTTTGTTTAGATTATGCACCACAGCTGATGCCTAGATTAGTGCTGGCTGGACAAAGCTATGGGAGATTTGTCTGGTTTCCACAATGCCATGTTTATATTTCATTTGGATTTCTCCTTCAAAGCTGACCTCCCTATGACCTGTTGGAGCTGTGTCCACTAGGATGCTAGTTTTAATGTGTCTGCAACTGCTTTCATTTTGGTGTCTAATGGAACATGTTTTCGTTTTGACAGTCGTGGACTTTTATGCGCAATCCTTTTAATTTAATAGTGAATTACACTCTTCAACCTATGAGCACTCAGGTAAAACTGTGCTTGTGAAGTTTTCTGCCCCACAGCTAGCTTTTTAAGAATATGCCGATCGGTTAAAACAGTGTTTAAGTTATAGACCTTGTAGGGCTGTTCCTTGTCAAGCATTTTCTCCTGTATGTGGAATTCAGTCTTCCAGCCTTTTTCTCTCAGTGCTTTTTCTCTCTACAGATGATGGTGTGGATATACATGGTTCTAGCTGCTGTTTTTCGAGTTCAGCAAGAGTTGGAGTGCAGAAATTTACCAAGAAGTTAATTCTTCTTTGTGTCTACTGTACAGTTACATATATTTTCTCATCATCCTTACTTCTCTTCAGTACACCTTGGTTCTTGTCATTTCTATAATCTGTCCTTCCTTGTATTATGCAGGAGGGCTTTCCCTATTTATGTTTGTGAGTTACTCTATCTGGGAAAACCTGAAGAAATCAGTAAAACTCCTTGAGAGCTAAGTGACAGTTCTGCAGTAAATCATGTAGTCCCCTGTCAGAGTTCAGAAAGATAAAGATAGACAACTTTCATTATTACTTACAGAAACTGTATGGTTTTCTTCTGTTGATGCTTTACTGGAGCAACAGATGCCCAAGATGGTGCCTCATGACAGAAAACTCAGCACTTTAACGTATGATTTCTGCACTGAAAATGCATGCTGTTTTATAGTGGCCACTTTATTTTGGTGCACGTGAATCAAGGAGAACAGGAAAATGGTTTACTCCTGTTTTGTGTGATCTGTGCTATTTTATTTTCTACTTACAGTGTGCTAAGTATGACCAATGAATACTGGATACAATAAACTATGTTCATCCTTGCTGTTAATTGAGTGACTTTGACTTGGAAAAATTTTTCATTTTATATTGCACTAGAAAAAGATGGAGTGGAGTTGCAAAAAGTTACTTTGAATTCAGAATTTAAAAATAAAATCTATTTTTCGTAATTAGTTTTTTTCTGCATAAACTTAGTTTAATATCTGTAAATATAATTTATGTGTTATTGTTTTTTCTCTGTTATTTTCATTCAGTATCACCTTAGTTGCTATAAACATCCTGAATTTGGCAGAAGTTGTAGTTTCATGAGGTAAAAAGCACTTTATGGAAACTGCTGACCATATAGATGTTTTGATGTGTGCAGAATTTTAATTTTGGTTTTTAGAATGAATGTCTTGGCTTTAAGTTCTGCTTGGTTTTGGAAAACTTAGTAACTTCAGTGCTTGAGCAAAATATATAAGAGGTTAGGGAATGAGCAGAACCATAACCTGACTCTTTCTGCAAAGGTGCTGTTTCTTTAGAGAATTGTACTGAACTTAATTCCAGCTTCAAATATACAAGTAATCATTGTATATTTGAAACATCTGTATTCTGCTTATGTGCAAGAAAAAGCTGGTATTTTTACGGCACATGTGCAGTGTTGTACACTCA